>JANZLQ010000078.1:37977745-38041998 GCA_026212715.1 Elanus axillaris
GCCTGGAGCACAAGTCCTGTGAGGAGCGGCTGAGGGAACTGGGGCTGTTTAGCCTGGAGAAAAGGAGGCTGAGGGGGCACATTATCGCTCTCTGCAACTACCTGAAAGGGGGGTGTAGTGAGGTGGGGGCTGGTCTCTTCTGTCTGGTGGCTGGTGATAGGATTAGAGGAAATGGCCTCAAGTTGCGGCAAGGGAGGTTTAGGTTGGATATTAGGAAAAAATTCTTTACTGAGAGGGTAAACATTGGAATAGGCTGCCTGGGGAAGTGGTCGAGTCACCATCCCTGGAGGTATTCAAAAAGTGTGTAGACAAGGCACTCCAAGACATGGTCTAGTGGGCATGGATGATGGTTGGACTCGATAATCTTGAAGGTCTTTTCCAACGTAAATGATTCTATGATTCTGATTCTGTGCCTTGGAGGCAGCCGTTTTTCAGAAAAAGACCAGAGCTTGTAAGGAATCTGTGTTGAAAAAGGTCTTTTCTGCAGTATTCATGGCTGTTTTTTTTTTTTTACTTTCTAATGCTATTAAGTCCCATGAGCAATCATGGGCACAAAGAAAAAGGCATGCTTCTTTGTAGAGGAATAAAGTGATATGACCTTCAATTCCCCCTAGGAATTAAAAAGATAAGACTTTCATTACTCATATAGGCTTTGAATTTGGAAAGATCTGAGCCTCAAGTTCCAGTGATGTTCAGAGGAAAGACTGGTGCTCTGTAACTTTAAAAAAGCTTTTGATTTAACAGAACATTTACTGTAATCTTAGGAAGGTTGGCTATGATAGTTTGACCATGCCTTGGTTTGTACTTGCACCCCTTTCCAGCTGATCAAGATCTAGCCCACGCTGATCAACCTTTTCCTAAAATAAACAGCTCTAAATGTACAGACTCAGAGCCTAACATAATACACTCTGGCTGGTTGGGATGAGCAACAGCCCTGTGAATGTTTGTCTCATTGAAAAGACCACGAGGTGGATTTCAATTGTGTTACAAACAGCTGTCCTGGGTGCCTTGTGCTTTGCAGATGGCAAATTTGAATGGAGCAAGCTATGCAGAGCATATAGATATGCGTAACGCAGTGAGGGCATGTCGCTAGACAAAGTCCAGCTCATCACTCCGGTTACGGTTCCAGAAAGTATCAGCCTTCTTTTTATGAATTGGCAGAAGCTCGTTCCCATTAATCCATTAGTCATTAGTCACAGAGGGCCGGGCATTTCAGAGCTCGTCAACAGGCAGCTGGACTATGCTGTCGCTGCGAAGACCCAGCACACATGAATCAAAATAGTTGGGTGATGTCATGTCACAGTGCGAGTGTGCCCAGGACACTCACTGCCAGGAATTGTCTGTCCAGGGGTGGTTTCCTTTTACAGCCTTTTTAAAGAGTCATCATGTCGAGCTGCACATGACAATTCCCTTCAAGAGGGCTTGTGGCTCCTTTGCATAGTTAGTATTTTTTAAACGAGGGAGCTTATCAGGTGGTTCCTGACCTTTTCCGCATGAGCTGATCCACTGGGAAACGTTGCTTTGGTCTCGGAGGCATCTGACCACTGACGGATAAGAGCTCCGGGGCTGCAAGCTGGGCAGACTTTGAACTTCTCCCCGTGTCTGCAGATACTTGCAGGCGAGTTACTGTATGCTGGAATTAAGACTGGAAGTGCCTGGCCTGTGAGGTTTGGCAGCCTGCTGCGGAACAGCTCTCCACGAAGACCACAACCAAGTGCCTCGGAGCTGAACCAACAGTGAGCTGGACTTTTTTTGCAGCCACACCGTCTTTCTGGAGCTTTATTTTCTTGTACCTGGGGGTTTGGTGTAAACAACACCTTGCCTTGCCCCTTGTGCTGCTTTTTTTCTTCAGTCCTGGGCATGACCGACAGCTGCTACCATACGAGCGCATGTTGCAGCTCATGAAGCGTTTTGGTAGCTTTAGAGGGAGCAAGAAGAGAAAGGAGCAGTGCAAAAGCTCGGAGAGACGCCAGTCCGATCCTCGTGGCCTGTTCGGTAGGGACCCTCTGCATTACCCCTCCGAAAAGGAGGGACATTAGCCTTTGGGAGAGGACAGCAAGTGGGGGATAGCAATTAATTAAGCAACAATTTGGGGCTTCCCAGTTTCATTGACTGAATCGTGCAGTTGTTGTGTGGACGTTATTTCTGTGTTGGTTTGCACCAGAGATGAACATCTGAGCTGATACCTGTAACACACATCAGATATAGCCTTTAGGAAAAGAGTGATGGAACAGAAGCTTTACAGTAAACACTGTGAAGTACATTCAAAAGGGGCTGTTGGCTAATGTTCCTTTGATTGAAGAATAGTAACTAAATGCTAAGTTAGGGCTAACACTGTGTGTTGAAAGATGAATTTTAATTAGAGAAAAGTTGCATATCAATCTGACAAGTAATGCATTCAAAAACAACTTTCTAATACTGATTTACCAATATAATTGTGCTTGAGTTGCAATTAGGGACCGTTATTTCTTAATCAAAAGATTTTCCTGGTCACTGAGTATTAATTCTAGTACAGGTGCCGAACTCTGTGTGTCAGAGAGTATCTATGTATCACATAGAGATTAGCTGGCCAAGAGACAACGGGTTTTCCAACAGGATCTGGCTGTTTTTCTTAAGGATAGTGGAGAAATATAATGTTTAATGCATTTCCTTTGTGGACTAAAGGTAGCTGGTTTACAACTGTGATTCCCCAAAGACCATGAGTGCTGCTGAGAGATCCTGTCCTGTGACTAAGGGGTTTAAAACTGATGTTACACTGAATCACCCAGATAAGGCACAGTATAGAGAGGCTGACATGTACAATAGGCAAGGCTCTTTTTTACTCTTTATCAGTCAGGAGTCACTGCGTTAAATCCAGCAGAATGATGAAGGTATGAGTTGTGTTGGACCATATGGTTGGTGCAAAGAGGTACATACAGATTTAGTGATGGGGAGTGGCAACTGATGGATAGGTGGCTGCCCAGAAAGCTTGTTTTTCTGTTATTTAATGTTTTGCAATTTATTTAGTGGTGGATTGTGTTGTTTTTAAGGTATCCTTCTTGCAAATGCTTCTTCTTTTATTCCTGTTTTGTACAGTTAAGTGTTTTTAAATCTAAGGTACTGTGCCTTGTTCTGCATTCTCCTAAACCCACCTGAGGGTTTCTGCTGGAGTGGTAGTAAGGTCAAAGTGATGTGAATGAGATATGACCCAGGTCTTTGGAGTTTCACAGTGTCAGCAAGATGCACAAAGACGGGTAACAGACTTTATGCAAGCAAAGGGGGAAATTTAGATTACAGATTGTCCAGATGTAAAATTTATTCCCAAATTTCTAATTAAAACCCCTAAATTCTCACCTAGGCAGAAACACCTGTGCAATTTGTTGATCGAGTGATTAATGGCACTTTGAGCCACTAATTTGCTCTCTTCTTGTGGTTTCATCAATGAGATGGGAATAGCTAACATCTGCAAAAGGATTTGCTGCTGGAAGCACTAAACATAGTGTTGCAAGTCTACTTCCTCAGAGTCTAACTCTAAACCCTATCCATATCTTCCTCCACAGAGTAAATAATTTGTCCTACACCAAGAGTCAAAACAAAAGCTTTACATTATTTTCTAGATTTAATCTGTATCTTGTAGTTATTAGACCTTAATAAACACTTTCAGAGCAGCTCTCAAGGGAGCCTCCAGTGCTCAGCAGGTTTTATGATCAGTATCTAGTGGCATGCAGGAGCATTGGTAGCAACCAGACTTGGTGGCTCATCAGGTTCAGTCACAGACTGGTGCATCCCATTTAGTTGCCATCTACCATCAGGGATGAGAAATTAATGACAACAATCCAATATCGGCTTTACCACCCTGTTCTCCCAGGGTGGCCGTATTGCCTCTGCAGCCTCCCTGTTGCTGAATGAGCTTGGATTGTATTCAGAAAAGGGGTGGAAAAGGATAGAAGAGGAAAAAATCCTCTGATGCCCCAGAAATGGGTGCTCTGTCACCTGGACTAGATGAATCCAGAATTTCTGTTTTTTCTTGGCCATCTCTGTAAGTGTTTTAAGGAAGAATTCTCCAGTTGTTGTAAACAGGATTGGGCCAGTGCAGCTTCTCATCAGGCCACTGCAACTGAAGTTACCAAGTAGTACCTTCTGTGTGTCAACTGAGCTAAACCCCATCCTTCCTCTGCACCAAAGAAGAGGTTCACATCCTGGTAAAGAAGTGAAGGATAGCATTGCCGAGGATGGGCACCGCTGTAATTCCCTGGTTTTGGAGCCTTGCAGTCCTTTTATGCCAAGTGAACAGCAAGAGGAGACCTGAGTATGGCCAAACAGAAGCAGAGAGCACACAGAGAGTGGAAGCAGAAATGCATGAATGAACCTCAGGAGCAAATGAGAGCAGGGAGAGCTGTGGGGCAAAGGCAGATAGCCCGCAGCTTTGCTCCAGGAGAGGAACAGCCAACAGAGAGACCTCAAAGCTTGAGCTATCCACCAAACTAGCGGGGAAGCTGATTTATGCAGTATGATTTTGGCAGGGCTGGGGATTACCCCAAATTTCTCCAACTTCTGGATCACCACCACAGTTTCCTCCTTCCTATTGCAGGTGCTCCTTGCCTGTGCAGGGTTGCTGGCAACTTCTCTGCCTGCCGAGTCTTGCTGTGGCCTGGTGTGTTGTAAATAGATAGGCTCTGTGGCATTTCTGAAGGGGACAATTTTTTGGCCTCAGCGAGGCTAATTGCTCTGCCCTTTAAAGGACACCATCTATTCCATGAAGGATTGAATGACACATGCAAAAGGTATAATGTTAAAAGTGTTTCTTCCCTACCCGAGCCATCAATGTCCAGCAAAGAAACTGCTCTGCAGCACATGTGGCTGCCGTGACCCCCAGTGCTGCCTTGTGCCCAGGCATTTAGCCTCAAATTGCTCATTTTGGAGGCCTTTAGCTGCATGGAAATGCCGATGAGCTTCTCCTTGCCCATGCTGCTCCTCTCAGGGGTTTTGTTGATGTCGATTTTAATTCGCTGGGGCTGAAGCTGAGCCCTGACAAGCTGGGTCCAAGGGGCTCCAGGCAACCCTCAGTGCTACTCCTTGGCCTTAGACCTGTCCCACCTCAACAACACTCTCAAGGACAATTTCCCTGCCAGCTGTTTATAATTTAAGTGCAAATACGGACTAAATTAGAAGTGAACCTGCTGAATGACTCAGATACCAATACATACATATGCAAACATGCTTTGCCCCCCCCCATGTACACGAATTGGGCAGTCGCAGTGTGAAGGGCCGGCCTTGTCCCCAGGTCACACCATAACTTGCTGTAGCCACACTGGTGGCACTCAGTGCACGTGTTTTATCCCATGTCCCTGCTAACTGCTGTGGGGTGGAGGGCTGCTGAGTCTCTAGACTGGATCTGGGAGGTGCCATATTTTAGAGTATCTTTAAATACTCAACCCAAGGGGAAACGTCTTCCCCTTTCGGTCAAAAATGCACAGGTCTTCTTTCATAGCTTGCCATGGTCCTTCCCAGACACCTGGAGTTGGGGTTGAGTATGGATTCTATGTCAAGTGGAGAAATCAAACTCTTTCCTCCCGACAGTGGAGATGTGGTGTCTGCATCAGAGTACACCACGTGGAGTTAACATGCCATAGGATGCAACCAGCTCAGACAGCAGTCCATGGGCAGCAACTTTCAGCAAAGCAAAGAGCAGGCGGTTCATAACTTCTCCAAGTGCAAACGGAAATCCAGGGGATACTTCAGCTTGACTCGCATAACTCTTTACCGGCACAAGCCAGGTTGCGGATAGTTGCACTGAGAACAGGGACAGAAAATGTGTGGGAGGAGGATGGAGAAGCAATTGCAAAAGGAGACGGGACTTGATCTCCTACTCCTCCAGCCTGGGCAGCTGCAGCTCATCCAGTGCTTCACCCCAAAGTGGGTGATGCTACTCGTGGGAGGGCCAGAGCTGCGATACTTATTTTTCTCATTCAGGTGGGATGTTTCTGTTATGAAGCAGTGGGGGAGAAACCACGGTGAAAAAATTTCTGGATAAATAAATGAGAGTGAGGGGGTCGCTGCATGTTTCAGCAGCTGCCATAAATGAACCAAGACCAAAATCCTGTTGCTCCTGAAAAGCAGCTTAAAACCACCAGCATCAGAGACTGGGTATGAGAAACTGAGACCGCTTTGGTTTGTTAATGATTTTCTCTACTGTTTTTCATGCTTTGTTGAGCTGACAGTGATTTTAAAAAATGTGCAGCCCTGGCTGATCAGTACCAATTAATCTTGTACTGCAGATTGCTCCGAGACCTGGAAGCTGTGAAATTTCTACACTTGGTTGTCAGGAATGAGGAAAGTGGTGACAAGTGTGATGAAATGTTTGAGACTTTTTATTTTGCCATTTTCTGCTTCCTTATAGTCACTGTGCTGGTGCTTTCTGGCACATCCCTGCTTTGTACGCAGCTTGGAAGCATTCTGAATGGGGAGAAAAGGACTGTGCCCATGAAGCAATAGAATCAGCAAGGTATTTTCAAGCAGGTACTGGTAAATTCAGATAGTAATAAACCCCAGAAAACCTCCACTGATTTGGTGGATATTGAAATGGAGGTATATTGAGCAGAGTGCTTTGCCCTGGACTCTTCCCTTGCTCCCTTCCTGGTGCAGAGCGTAGCAGCATCCTTCCTCCGCAGCCCTTTGTGGGCTTAAAGAAGCTGTAGATTCTTTGCTTTCACACCGAGTTGTCCGAGAATGCAAATTCTCCAAGTAATTTATTTTCAAGGAATGTTATTTTTGTCTGAAGGGCAGGTTATACATGTGAAAATATAGTATGTTCTCTTGAGGCATGAATTTACAGATCAGTGCTGCAAATGAATCTGCCCACCGACACTTCTTCCCAGTCCTGCTCCAGGCAGCTCTGTGTATCTTGTTGCAAAGTTTGATCAAAAATACTAATATTACTATAAATGACTGAATTACTTAGCAATGACGTGCTCTTGTCAACAACGTGGTGGGTGAGACCAGCAGGGCCAACCTCCCTTTTGGCAGGCTGTTTTACAAACTTTACAGGTTTTCGGCAGGGAGAGCTCCCATCTGGGAGGAGTCCTTGTGGTTATGGTCCTTGTTGGTGCCTGTGGGTGCAGGTATTTGTCCCTCAGGCACAGTAGCATCATAGATACTTCAGGTTTTTACTGTCTTAAGGATACTTTAATTCTGCTGCTATTCAAATAGTGTCATTTGGAACAGCAGAATGAATGTTATTCCTGAAAGACAGAGAGAAACTAAAAGCAAATCTTGGGACTGAATCTAGGCAAAGCTGTGAAATGCAACTATGTGGAGGGGTTCATTGAGGTGGAAAAGGAGAAACTGAGACAGAGGGAAGCCAGGCACTGACTACAAGCAAAAGCAGATGCACACACTGCCTGTTTCTGAAAGCAGACGATATTTCTGTATTTATCTGTAGTTTTTCCATCCTTCACTTCTGCTACCTTCAGGTACCAGGTCACTTCTGATATGTATATAAGGCTGGAAAACTAGCTTAGTTACCTTGTAATATAATTAACTGTATTCTGATTAATTTTTGAGGTGAAAAGAAAGTAGTGTAGATAAGACTTTCATACATGACGTCTCAGCTGAAACAATGCAGCCTGGAGTGTTTTCATGCTGAATGCTGGAGGGTTGCAACCTACATGCCAAAAGTCACTGGAATTACTGATTTCCATGCATGATCAAAATTGCACTCTCATCCTTATTGCACCAGGTTATTTTCCTCCTCTCACTTGTACTTTTCAAGGGCTCTGACTTTCAGAAGAATATCTGTATGAGAAGCTGTTATCCTAGACTGACTTTCTACTTGATTTGAATGCACTAAGCCAGACCACAATTTATTTATACTCCCATGCATCTATATTACAAATCCTGTTGCCAGGCTTTAAAAGCAAATTTCAAGCCCAGATCTGTTTTCACAGCCTAAAATTTCACTTGACAGTAGCATTTAGGTAGGTGGGTACTTCTGTTTAATTAGAAATCAATGTTTTGGACTATTGACTCCTTGCTCAAAGTTTCAGTGAATTGCCCAAGAGTGCAATTTCAAAGATGTTGTTAAGGCACTTTGTTTGTCAGGTTTATTGGATCAGCAAATCCCAGGAATTACCAGGATTCAGCTGTTTTCTACTTTCACCTTTATTCTTGTCCAACCTAAAAGCAATTGAAGAACTTTAAAGTGCTTGGAGCGGTGGGATTTAACGCTCGAAATTCTTTTAGCCATTTTATTGTCATTACAGAGTTGTACTGAAATGCGAAAGCTTAGGTCTCGAGAGATGAAGGGCTGCTCTGTGAGATATCATTGTGCGGCTGGCAGGCTTGGCTTAGAGGCTTGAATGCTCCATGCTGGAAAGGTCACACAGTCTTACTTGGTTTAAGGACAGAGCCTAACACTGCATCACACATTTGCACTGAAGAGTTCCTGTCCTGTCCTTTATCTGCTCCTCCTTAGATAAGGTTGGGGCAATTTAGTTGGAGGAGGGATGATAGGATTAGCTGACATTAATTATGAGCATCCTGTTGTTTCCTCAGAGTTTTTTCCAGGCACCAGAAGACAGCTGCTTCCCAGTGCTGTGTTCTCTGTGGAGTAACAAGGACCCTTTTGACACGCTGGGAGCTACAGTCACCGGATTGTTTAACAGATCCTGCCCATCTGGCCCCGCAGTTTTATTTCAGTCAGTGCAAGAATTATGATAGTGTATGCAGGATTCTTACGACAATTCTGCCTTTCCTGGCAGCGATGCTCCTGGAAGAGGAACAGATAATTTGTGACATCTCCACTGCTTGTATGCAGTATAATTAGAGATAATAAACAAGAATGGGGCAAGAAATGAATTTAGGAAATATAGATGAGGGAGAAATGAGATGGAAAGTCAACTGGAGACATGAGGGAGACAAAAAGTTTGCAACGGAGATGTTTTTGCTGTGATAGTGCCAACAAAAGTTGGGTGGGTGTTCAGAGGTGAGGATTATACCAGCCTCCTTGAGACAAGGACTGAGTTGAAAGGATGAGAAACTGGAATACTGTTGACATTTCTCAAGGGACGCACCTGAGTTTAGGGATGGTCAACACCCAAGGATCAGTATGGAGACTGATGACATGGATGGTGAGGTGAACCTATGCAGCAGTACACGCTGGGCACTGATGACTGTCTCCCAGTAAGAAGGGCTTGGGGGTTGTGGTGGATATAATCTGGAAAATGATCCAAAAATGTGCTGTCATCATCAGTAGGGTTGACCACATACTGGGCTACATTAAGAGGAATGGAGCAAGCCAGTCAAGGGAGGTTATTATTCCCCTCCACTTGGTGCTGGTGGAGCTGCACCTGGAATAGGGTGTCCCAGTTGCTGGTCCCCCCATCAGAAAAATGCTAGGAAACTGCAGAGGGTTTCCCTGGAGGGCTACCAAGATGTTTGGGGACCTAGAGCAGATGTTTTGAGATCTGTGAGGAGAGGCTGAGGAAAATGGGCTTTTTTTGTCCAGCAGATTGAAGGCTAAGGGGCAACTTAATAGCAGCCGGCAACAACCTGAAGGGCAGTTTCAAAGGCGATAAAAAGATAAGAATTTGTGGCTGAGGAGGGTCAGACTGGATGTTAGCAAGAGCTCCCTCGAGAGGGTGGTGTGGCACTGGCACAGGTTGTGGTCTCTCCCTCCTTGGAGGTTTTCAAGACTCAGCAAGCCAAAGCCATGTCTGACCTGGCCTTGGTTGATACCAGACCTGTGTTGACTGGGAGATGGGAGAAGCAGCCTCCAGACATCCCTTCCAACCAACATTTCTGTGATGCTCAGCTGTTCAGTTGCAAGGAAAGCTGAAGTTGCAAACATCCTGACTGTGCATCTTTTCCCAGCCAATTTTCAACATTCACATACAACTGCTCATGTTTTAATAAATTTTCAAGAACAGAGTGACTTCTCAGGTAGAGGCAGCTGGGGCTGCTCATACAGCTGATTTGTATCAGCAGACTAGCAGAAGGATACCACTGCAAAGCCCAAGACACTGACTCATTTATTGGGCCAACAAAGGCAGCAAGATGTGTGTTTCCTACAGAAGGCTCCCAGGTTGCCTTCTGGCTGTTTCGTGTACATTAAGTGTGACCTTGAGAGTCCTGGGCAGTTATTAATGCCCCCCTGGGGTGAGCCGTGTCTGGCCACCCCTGGCTGCTGCCCCACTTTGGGGACTGTTGATTTACCAGCTGGAGGAATTGCACTGGGACTGGGTTTGTATCAGCTATCTGTCACTATAGTAACTCCTCACTTAACCAGTCCCTGCACTAAAAATAGATCACCTTGATCTCAAGGAAAGAAAACCAAAGGAAATCAAAAGGGGCAGTGATAGCAAGAGCTGTAGAGTCAGCTATTGACTGAAGGCTGGAGCATTTGAAACCTCTTATAAATAATCTATCATGTAAAATAAATATTTGAGGGGAATCTATTTATCCAGAAACCCCACTGTGTCAGTGGGTTTGACGCTCTAGCAAAGGGCATGCATTACTTTTTATCAGAGGGATGTGTTTGCAGTTATCACCCAGCACACAGGGGATGTTGAAAACTGTATGGGATGTTGCTTAGCTCGGTTAAGACGCATAAGGGATCTTATCTTCCGAGTAAGCAGATCTGCAGCTCTGTCATTAGACCCGATAGCCCTCTATGCTCTTGTATGTAAGTTATCAAAATCCCTATTCATTTATGAAATTGTTACTGGCATCTGCAGAAATCTGTGAGGGACACAAACCTGAAAAAAGCTGAATGCTGTTAGCGAAGCCGCTATCTCCCACCAAAGTTAATGGGAGCTGAGTGTTTTGGCACCTTATTATAGGGACAGGGTCCTCAGCAAGGGAAGTGCAAACAATGCTTGAGCTTATTTTTCCTCCAAACACAACTAGTGCTCACATCTGAAGGGAACGGAATAAATCCTTGTGAAGATGGGGCAGTAGGTATGAAGGCAAAATAGCAACAAGACAAAAAGAGCTTGCTAAAGACCTACAGAATTAACTGAAAGTGCCGTTGATGGGAAAAGAATTGAATTTGCATAAAGACAGCTCATATATCACAGGCAGTATGTATGATGCTCAGGAAAGGGTTAAATTAGGTTCCAGAGATGGTTGGGATTAGCATCATGTTTTCAGTGTTATCAGTCAGCAAGACTTTGCTCTTGATAGAAGGCCAGATTATTTTAATGACCTTTTTGGGCTAACAGTTTGCAGACATAGCTGATATTGAAATGTGTAGGCACTTAACTGCCCCTGCCCTGTATATTCTGATTCTTATTCTTATTTAGTATTATGAATAGTATTTTTTATGTTTAATTCATCTTCCTAGAACCAAGAGAAGCAGCTTTCAATAGTGACATGCACCATCTCAGAATACCTGTACAGAGGGGGAGGGTGAGAGATACTGCTGACCCTCAACTCCCACCATGCTTTTCAAGCTTAAAGCATATTATTACAAGGCAAAACCAAGTAGAATTAGTTCTTGTTACATTTTTTTACCTCACTTGAGATCCACTGCTTTTACACCCCCTGGGGATCTGACCCATATTTTTCACCTCTTCATTGGGTCCTCTTTATAATCAGCTTTGGAGCCATGAAGGAACTGCACTGCAAAGTAATTAGAAATCCTAAATGCATTCCCAAGCAGGAGGCATGGAGGTGTGAAAATAAAAATGTAGGTTTTTTAAACAGAAGAAAATCATTCATTGAAAAGGTTCTGTGATGCAAAGCACATATGCCTACCCCAGGTGTGATTCTGGCCCTCTGGCACTGTATTTTGGGGAGCAAGAGGATGTTTGGGTGAATGTCTCTAATACGTGGCTATTGCTGAGAAGGAGATGAGAACAAATGAACCTTGGTGACTGTACATGCTTATTCAAAGACTTGTGCATTCATAGTCAGTGAAGTCTTCCAGAGGTGCTGGTTGCAGTTACCGGAGGTGACAGTGGTACATACACCAAAAGGCAAAAATTCCCCCCAAATTGCAGGAGCGATTGCCAGCAAATGCCCTGTTTAGTGCTTTTACTCCCAGCTTCAGCCTGGCAGCAGATTTGGCACAGATACAAATTTTCCTGTAGGAATGAGCAGAGTTCCTGGTACCAGTATTCTCCCCATACAATATCTTCATGACAGTAAACTGATTTTTACCTCACTTAGCTGGCAAGACCGTTAAAAGTGTTTCTTCTGTCTATAAAGAGACTGCTGCTTCCACTGATCTGCAATAAAAATCTCCTCCTTACCCTAGAGCAGGTTGCAACTTTCAATTGCTGTCAGATTTGGGGTTGTTTTCCTCCAGCTTAAAAGTTTACCAAAGTTTTCTTTTCTGCCAGCCAGGTCCTTCTTTAAAACACTATGGAGATCCTTCCTGGCAGTGGTAACAGGAAAACTAGAGATTATGTGAAGTCTACTTGAACTAAAACCCGAAGGTTTGTAAAACAAGGGTCTTATTGTAAATCATTACAGATTTTTCCCAGAATAAACACCAGTATGATACTGGAGCACAAAGTGAAGCAGCAAGTTCCCTCCAAGAAATCACAAGAGCATAAACTAACCTTGAGATGTAGGAGATTAATATGGAAAAATTGTGATACTCAAGACTGACAGAACTAATCCTAACTGAGGAGACTCACAGAGAAATGATTATGTTATGGGAGTGAGTCGCCAGCTGAAATGAAAGCCTACTACAAAAAACATGAGTGAGCGGCACTTTTAAAAATGTAATTGCAAAACTCTCTGGGAGATTGAGAGGTGCTGCTTCTCTGTTGGAGGGAGCTGGTGACTGGTCAGAACCTGGAATGATACGCTTGGTTCTTGCTCTCAGCTGAAAATTAGAGCTATGAGGCTCCATACATGGAGGGGAAAGTCAGCTTAAACTAGAGAAGAATTAGACTGAAGAAATGATAATAGCAGAGGGTTTGTTCTCTGTGCAGGGATGGGGAATAGTATGAGTCTCATTGCAGCTGAACAGCTGCCAAGGTAGCTTCACAGCACTGCCTCAACCCCGGGTGACCACATGGACATGAGTATGCCGCTACTGCAGTCCCTGCTGTGCAAAATAACTCTACAGAAGCCAACTTTAAATTAGCTAATAGTTAATTTAAAGGAGAATAGTAGCTTCCTAACTGCCCTGTAATGGAGTTTGTAATTTACCTTGCTTCTCAGGCAAGTTTCGCAGCTCTGCTGAGATGGCTTGTCCAAGTGTTGTGTTTAAAGGTGACTTGGGTACATCTCTGCATTGCAGGCAGTGCAATTCCACCTTGCTTTTTCCTGCCCAACTTCTTTACTAATAGGAGTCAGGAATCCACCAGTTTTGATCCTGTCACTGCTGTTGCAACATCTCATAACCATAAGCAGGCCACATAGGTTTGGACTTGACTCTTCACGCTTCTGAAAACAGCAGGCCGAGCCCCCCTGTTCTAGATTCCAAATTAAACACAAAAAGGAGGGTTTGACCTCAAAAGGCATTAAACACTCACTGACATTTGGTGCTTCTGAAAATCCAATTTAATGCCTGATGTCTTTTTACATCTTGTTTCAAGGCCTTGTCACAGACCTTTGACTATTTGGACTTGAGCACCAGCACATATTGACACACTTAGGTGGCTAAGAGGTTTTGATTAGTAACATGAGTAACTCCTTGCCATTGTGTTATTTCCTCAGTTGTAGATCTTGGAAGTATCTTTAAAAGATGGGTACCATTAGTATCATTTTACAAATGGTAAACTTTAGGCTATAGAAAATTAAGTGGTTTATCATAATCATAGGGTAGATAACATTAGAATAAAGGCATCTTCTGTTTAGGAGTGTGGTTACATTACTATTTCTACTGCTTTGAAACTCATTTTCAGTTAGAACACAAGAGCAAATGCACCAGGTCAGTGCAGTTATCCATCCAGATCAGTCTCTTTTTGTGCCAATTGCCAGTAACATGGGTACAGGGAGTAGTATAAGAACAGGACAAGAACGTAAGGATGTTTCCTATTGTATTCTCCCAGCCTTCAGCACTTTGTGGCTCACATCCTGAGATACAGCTGGTGTTTGGTAGACCTTGACAAGCTTTCCTTCCAGGCTTTTGGTCCAATTGCATTTCAGAATCAAACTTCTAGCACCTACAACAGCACTTGCTCTGCTGTTTAAGAACATGATATATCAGAAATACTTACTTGTATTTGTTTTGAGCCTCCCACCTGCTACTTTCATGTGATGCTCTCTTCCCTGTTTGCCATCTCCATTGCATGCCTGATTTTACAGGTCTTTGTCATGTCATTTCCCTGCAGTCATCTTTTCCTAAACTGAAGAGTTACTCCATACCTTCAATCAACCTTATCAGCCTTTCTGCATCTTTTCTAGTTTTACTGAGTCCTCTTCGAGGTTGGTCAATAGAAACCTGTGGTCATCTATTGCAGTGTGTAGCTTTGACTCAGCCTGCACTTCTGTATTATGAAGCTGCCTTTAAGCATACCCCTTAAGTGACCACTTAGGACAAGGCCACCACTGATGCCACCCTGGGGCCCAAGCAGTAGAGCTTCACCCAAAAGGAGGACATTTTATTCTGCGGCCCATCCATTTACCTATGTAGACTATCTACACTTAGCCAGACCCTTCTGCCATGCCATCAGAAGACATCTCTTGGCCACCCAACTGGCTGCTTACCTGAAAAGAAGTGTGCTTGGCCTGTGTGGTGTAGTTTTCTCCTATACTGATTCAAGGAATGGCTACATTTGCAAGGTGAGACATATACGTAAGGGGAAAAGCATTTCCTGGCCCACTGATAGGAATAGGAAGGTAGCTTTGTAAGAGCTGTAGTAAGAATAGTCAAGAATAATTCACTGTCTAACAGATGGGAAAATAATAAACCTGACAAATGTTAGGATGTGATTTATCTGTCTGGAAGGTTTAACTCATTACCTGAAATTAATTTTTTTTCTAAGAAAGGGCAGAAATCGAACTATGATGACAAATTAAACTGTGCACACAAGAGCCTATAGTAAAATAATTCTCTGAAAAGTGGAGTTGTGTATTTATTATTTCCTTGGCTTGTGCCTAACTATCTAATCAGTCTTTGTACATGTCAGCAGCACATCCATAATAAGAAAGTGCTGTGTGGATTGTGTGAACTGGAATTAGAGATGTGATAATCAGCCAAACCGTTGGAGACAATGTAAAGGCTGCATGGCATTTGCATTCCTCTAGCCAAGGAAAAAAGCCTTATATGTGCAAATGAGTTGTTGGTTTGTTTTTTTTTTTCCTTCCTGATGTGTTATAACCGTGGGCAAATTGCTCTCAGAGCAGCGCTTCCCTGACAGCATGCCGGTTCACACTGGGGTGCCTCCATGCCTGGTTAGACCTACTGCAGTATGGTGGTGAGAGCTATGCTATATTCAGTTAGTATGTACGGTGATGTGGCAAATAGAGGCATATAGATATATGGAAAAAATTGCTGATGTATTGTTAGACCCACAGTTTTATGATGAAGAGACCACAACTGGGATTAGAAAACCTATTTTCCCATCTGTAGTATGCTGATAATACTGATCAATCCCATCAAGATGTTGTGAAAGTAACTAATAACTACAGAGATTACCTCCCTTGGTGATCGTCATACTACCTCAATGTCCTAAATTGTTATTGATTCCTTATGTAAGCAATCTGCCTGTCCCCAAGTTGTTCTTTTGGCCAGCCTCAGGGTTTTCTGTCTAAATCCTCCTTGACTCTTCCCATATTCTGATTAGCATCACGGTTATCAAGGTATAAAGAGAGACTGAAAGCAAAAGGCTGATGATGTTGCAGAGGGAAGGTGTGAAGTGCTGAGCAGATAAAAGCAAGGCTAGAAGTGATGAGTAGGACAAGTTCAGCAAAGTCTGATCCTAAATTTAATCTCAGGTCTGTATGGCTACCACACCTGTCCTTCCTGGAGGAGGAGAAAGGCATGGGTCTGCCGCTGGTGTATTGCTGTTCAGTCCCTGTGGTCAGCCCCTGCCCATACCCAGTGCCCCTTCTTGCTGTGGCAAGAAAATGAGGTGAGGCTTGAAATGTAGAGCTTTTTCACTTTAAAGCTTTTTGCCACACGAGCTGTTCTAAACTGTTCTTTAATGTATACAGTTTTAAGCCGTTCCTGGAAAATAATTATCTGTACTTGTAAAATGATATTGCTCTATACATTAACAGCATTCTCCTCCCAAAAGCTGTTAATCAGCTAAATTAAGCTGGTAGAAGTTCTACCAGTTTTAATGTTTCAGATAACTAAAAGTTAGATTAAGAGCCAACTTACCTGCAGTGGAGCAGACCTCTGTCCCATGTTGGGTTACACAACTTGACACATAGACCTTCCCGCCATGAAAAGCTGGATGTTTAAGTTCTCAGGACTACAACTTGAAAGAGGAAGATAGGAAAAAAACCCTATATGCAGGGCTAAAGGCATATGGGACAAGTTTGTATCCCTTTTTCAGTTTCTAAAATTCAGGCTCATTATCCCAGACCAAACCTACTCACTGCTTAGACCATAAAAAGGCTATGTTTAAGTGGCAGGTGTCAGAACTCATCCCAACTCAACTGGCATCTTGAAGAACAGGAAATATGAAGGGAGCTTCAACGTCTGCAGTTTAGGAGACAGTGCAAAGAGCACGTAGTTAAGGCACTAGAACACACTGTTCGCTAGTGGATTGGAAACAGGAACTCACATGGAAATCTTGGATTTTTTCCATTATCTAGCGGCAAAAGGAACGTTTCAGGACAAGAAGATGCAGGGGAAGCTGATTATGTTCTTTGAGTAATATTCTTCATCAAAGACACTAAGCTGTCTTCTTGTTAAACAGAAATACGGGGAGACAAATGTAGTAATACACTGAAAAGTAACAAGTCTCAGCTTTGTGTTGCTTACTCGGGCATTGTGAAGGATGTAAGAACAAAATAGCTAATTGTATTCAAATGCAATATTTTGCAGGAAAGTGATATGATGATGCAGACTGATTCCCTCCTTGCCCTCAGTCTCTTAGACCTCTTTTGAACCTTGACAAAAGACTTGACAAAAGAAATCTGACTGATGCAATTTTAAACCCCTTATGAGAGGCTGTTCAGGAAAATTAGTTGTTACAAGAAGAGGAATTACTGTAGCGGATGAAAATTGGAGTTGTCTTCACTGTACTGGTAGCTTGAGTTTCACCCCAGCTGACTCCTACTCACACACAGGAGTTTCTAACTTAGATTAAGAGATGTTTTAACGCTGTGAGCTGCTTTGCTCAGTGGGGAGTGGGTTGCTGCTGACATTCAAACTGTAGCAGGGAGGGTGCAGCTAAATCATACGGGTGCTCCTGCTGCTCTTGCTGAAGTCAGTAGGTCTTTTTTTTTTTTTTTTCTCATTCACAGGGAAGAAATCAAATATAGTAAATCCTGGCTAACAGTGGCAGCGAAGACAGCCTCTACAAGAGAGGGCAAGGAGCACAAATAGTCCATTTTCAATAGGGTAAGATGGTAACAAAGGGATGTTACGGGGGACTGTAGCAGGACTGGTGTTAATAATAGGAGTGTTTGAAAAAGACTTATTGGATCTACATGTAACATTTTAGTGTTACTTACCCAAATCAAATTTTGCCTAAATATTTAAATTGGGAGCTTTTAGTGTAGCAGTTCTAAAGAGTCTGTATGATCCATTTTCTCTGTCTACCATAATGTACCATGGTCTGGGACAGCAATAGCGTGTTCAGTCTTCATTCCACCTTTTTACAGAAGATGTTGAGCCTGAGCCACAGAGAGATGAAGGAATTCAGCCAGGATGGATTCAGTATCAAAACCAGAACTGAAATTTTATTTCAGAGAGATCACCCTAAGATCCGCTATTTCAAATTGCACTTCGCTGCTCAGATGAAGGGGACATATCTGCTGGCTGGCTCACCTTGGACAGTATAGTTTATGTGAAACAAATGCTCCTATTTAAGTTAGCATTGCTGATCTTCCACTTTTTGTTTTGCATGTTTGCATCATATGATTTACTTGCCCTACTTGTTGCTTGAGAATACTTTTGAGGGTAGGCCAGACAAACTATATCTCCCTCTTGGGTTACAAAGCAAGTAACCCAGGGGCTGATTTGCTCTAGGATGCCTTCAGCTGTACCAGTGTCCGTTTTCTCTCTGTGTATCCTAAGACAGTTTTTTGTGTTCAGTTATCTTTACCCACGTAACTATCTTCAGGTCTCCCATCAGTATGTGTTTCACGTGGGCAGGTGCATTTGCAGAGGTCTTTGTTCATTTTTCTATCGAAAGAGTTTTGTGAAGGGTAGAGGGACAAACACTGACTTCCTGCTGAACAGTGATTTAGTTACTAGGGGTAATATTTTGGTAATTAGAAGGTCTTTTTTTTTAATTTACCAAATCTTTCATAATTATGTTCTTTTATAAATAATGTTTTTAGCTTTACCCATTTGTGGAAAGGACATTATTTCAAATAATGCCTAACTATAGCATTAAATGGAGAATATCTTAGTTGGTTCATTTACTTTGTTCAGATTATTTTTATCTCCCAACACTACTGTATGGGTTCAGCTTTGTAAAACATCACACGCTCTGACCCATTTGATCCTATTAACCGTAGTGGGATTATATTCATGCAGTTGGTCTGCTCCCAGGTGCTCAGCACCTTGAATGAGCATGAGGACATATATGGAAGAAAACCATATACATCCAGCTGTCCTATAGCTCCAGCAAATTCACTGGGGGTATCCAGAGATGAATTTAGATGAAACTGTGCAGATCTTTTCTGAAAATATTGAGCACATTAGGAATTTGTGCAAGCCCAAGGCTGTTTGTATCTGTCTCTGTATATTCATAACTCACTGATCTGGCATAGCCATACCTGATACGTGTGTGCATGCGCACACATCCTCATACATGCACTGCATCTTGCACGCAGAAATAGTTATGCATATGGGAACTTATCATCATTGATCAGCAGCTGAGGAAACAATTACTAGTTCTGCCCATGCTGCTTTTTAGAAGATAGATGTGAACACATTAGAAGAGTGAGATAAACAGTGGAACTGAATTGCATTATAATAATTCACATGTAAAACATTTTGCATGTGAAGGGTCAGCTCCATGTCTCCATAAATGCAAACCCATTACAGATTCACATCCAGCGGATTCACGTTTGGGTCCCTTATTGTTAGGCTCTTTATCTCAATTGTCTTGAGACCTTCATTCAGGATATTCAGAGTAGAGATTTTTTTATAATTTTGAAAAGACTGAAACATCTGGACATTCCAGATGCTCACCCAAATGCTTTGCCGTGTGTTGTGCTCTCGGCTGTAAAGGTCTCTCCACAACCTGTTACTGGAAAGGGCTCATTTTTAGTGCTAATGCCTTATCCATAATCCTTCCCCCAGTCTGAGGAGCTCAGTGGGAAGGACCAGAGAGCCAGATGTCTTCCCAGGCCAAGCAGCCTAATAACTAATGTCCCACATGCAGCCTCTGTAAGGAAGCTGAAACCTTGGAGAAGTTGTTGGGGACACTCCATCTCTTACACAGCTTCAGGTATCTCGCAACACCTTCCTCCAGCTGCCCTGGGAGGACACAGGGAAGAGGAACTGGCAGCCCTCGCTTTGGCCAGGCAGGATTTCAACCAGCTTTCCTTGTTGCCGTTAAAACCTCATCAATAGCAGCTATGAAAATTGCATTTCTTTTTTGCTCATTGCTTTCAGGAAGAGATTTTGAGTACTAGAGTGGAAGAACCAAAGATAAAGCAAAAAAATAATGAGGCCTCCTTTGAAATGAGAGCCCATCACTAACTCCAAGATGACCTCACACCTCTTCCATCCTGATAAAGGCCACCCCTACTTGAACAGCCACTACTACTTTCTCATGGAAATGTGTGTCTAGGATGGAAAGCATTAGCAGAACGCCCATCTGCCCACTGTGATTTCATTGCAGTCACCCGTCTTTGACAGATGGGTGCAGTGATTTTTGTGTATTTCACAATTAAAGGGATAACTTGGAGTCTAGATACTTGGGACAGAAATCTGGTTCTGGTTCTGTAATGATTTCAAATCTTCCAGGTAATTTTTTTTTTGGGGGGGGGGTCCCCCACTTTAAAGCTCTTTCTCTTCCTGGGTCCACACAAGCAAAGAGGAAAAACAGCAGGATTATACTTGGGAAATGGGAAGAAAGTTCAGAATAAGCAAGCTGAGAAAGCCTATTTCTCTATACTAGCTTTTGGTGGTCTCAGAAGGGAGAGGGGCGAGTAAGAGCAAGCAGAGAAATTCAGGCAGAATAGGATTTTTGTGGCTGCTGCATCCCTTTAAATGTGAGATTGTATTTTGATTTTGGGAAAACTAAACAGACACATGGAATAATCCTTAATTTCACAATGTCAGCAGATATGGCTGACCACACAGAGAGGAAACCAGCACATTTTTAATGCACTTCAGTGGCCCACTTGGAGGAAATCTGATGGACTATGTGAGTGTGTCTGTCTGATATAGTGTGATTACATACAGCCACCCCACAGGTATAGAGAATAGGCTTTCATTTAGTTAAATTATGTAACCCTGTGGCAGGGAGCTTTCAGCCAGCCACCTGCATAAATACCCCAAGGTGTTGGCAGGTTTGGTGGCTGTATGGCTGCAGTTTCACATCTCTTGGTTATGGTACAGACATGTTCTTTACTGCAGTCAGCATGTTGTTTGCCCAGATTTTTTTTTTTATATTAGGAGGTTTAAAAGGATGTTCAAGAAGGTATACTGCTGAATTTCAGATGACTAAGACTGCCATATCAGATTGGGGTGTTAATGCATATACTGATTAGAATGAGAGAGAGAGGAAATGCAGATTTGAGATTTTCTTCCTTGATCAGAGTTTGCTGAGTGATCTTGGATAAATCAGATTAAAATATTTCCATTCAGGTGCTTGGAGTTCACTTCCTAAAGCCCTGTGGAGACGCCAGAACAATTTTCAGCATTACAGGGTGTCCTCAGCAACCTGTGAATCCAGTGGGTGCTCAGTGCCTTAGCTAAGGCACTGGGGAAGTTATTTAAAATAATACTATGGATTTGGGTGTCAGGTCCAAGTTTATAGTTCTTGTCTTAACCTCTCTGTTTACCCAGCTGGCAAAACCCGTGGAAGTAAGAGCTCCCTACTGCGAGGCTGCATTTGGTAAGAGTCCTGAATCTGCCTCATTTTGCAAGAATTTCACTATATTCACTATTACCACCAATTTTCCCTAATTTAATTTATCTAAACTATCACCATCTGATGCACATTAATATAGGATAATGATTTGAAGATTCATTGATCTGAGATGAATATGAAATACTGGTCAATGCAATGTGAGGCTTTCAGAAAAGCAGCCGGTATTTGCTCTCCCGTGCAAATCTCTGCTGCATCCCTTGTGAGTTTTGGATCACCCTGCAGTTCTGGGAATGAGACTGGAAATGCAGCGTCCCCTGCTGTAGGTATTTCCTTAGCAGGAGGCAGCTGTGCTGGAGCTCATGGACTTTATTTTACCAGTGCAGTCACTGAGGGAGAGGCCAGATGCACAGCCCAGAGTCCAAAAGTCAAAGGCATGCTGACCCTTCCAGAAATGAAGTGTTGGTAGTACAAGTAGTAATGCAATGTGTCACCAAACAAACAAACAAAGAAGAACAGGTTCTCTCCCCCAGAAAACAGGTTTCTGAGACTTTTCTGAAAAAGAGGAGGAAATGTCAGACTCCCAGAACTGGAAAGAAAGGAGTAGAAACTTTGAAAGTTTTCTGGTTTGGGTTTTTTTTTTTGCTTTCTATATCCTTATATTTCATCCTAATTATTTAATGGGCTGTGGAAGGTACATGGGTGAGTTCTCACCATCTAATCCACCTGTAAAAATCTTAACTTGTCCTGTCAGTGCTCATTAGCTGACACACAGCTTCCTTCATTTCAGCCTTTCACCTCCTGATAGAAGAGGTTTTCAGGTGGGGCCTCTGGGTTGGTTTCCTGTCCTGCCTCCTTTGGCATGTGCTGAGCGTGACTTTTCCAGAAGCAGGAAGAGTCTGGGTCTGGAGACAACATGGATCAATCAAACTCATATGAAGTTTTAGCACTGGTGGGAACCTGAAGTCCATGAGCTACGGGTCAAAAACTTGTAGGCTTTCAAGCTCCTATAGTTTTATTTTGTATGTAATATATATGCGATTAGGCTTTCCTGTTGTCATATGATTTAAACCCAAATATTATGCCAGATTAGGCACAGCATCTTAGAAGTGTTCAAGAAATGGTGCTTTAACTGGTAATGCACACTAGTCTAAAGCAATGTGGCTGTACACAAGTTGCTGGTAATAGTATAAGATACTAATGATATGATCCATTGTGCATTTCAGTGAGTTATTCTGTATCCGGGTGTTGTTAATGCTGTAAGTAAATGTAGGGTTTCATTGTATTGAAAATCACAGTGGAATTTCTGCGCTTGGCTTTTCAAACAGTCTAAATGCTTCCTCATGTGAATAGCTCACTGAGGGAATATTCATAGCAGTAACTGCTTCTATCAGCTCCAAGGGTTTCAATTTTATTTTGCATAAACCTTGCCGTACAGACAGGACAGGGAGCAAAGCATCTGTCCTACTAATATTACCAAATTCAGCTTTTTATAGCGGATAATGTTGAAATATGGGTGTGGGGATGGATGAGTCAGAGGTGGCAATCAGCAGAGGGACCGCAGGGCAGAAATACAGCTATTTCTTACTCCAGAATCATATTTGCCTGGAATTGCTGTTAGACCTTTTTTCCCCACAGAAGGTACAACAGGAGCTGAATTTACTTCCCTGCTTGCAAAGCATCAAACCATACTTTTCCTCCTACATTTCCACTGTTTAAAACAAGCAGGGTTACTTTAATCGTCTTTTTTTTAACCCTTGTTAAAAACACAGGGTTTGTCAGTCTGGCAGGCTGGGTTTCAGCATTTTGTATGACTAAATGTTAAATTCTTGGTAGCGTTCAGAGTATTTGAGCCTGACAGTTGTCTGTATATGTCTGACAAACACTAGCTTGTCTTCAACTGCTCTCACAAGCAGCTTTGCTTGATTTCCATGAGGGGTTTTTTGGCAACCACTTAGATCTAAGAATACATTATCAGGCTCTGTCCAGATCCCTGTAATGTGTAAATCAGCCTTGTACCCATGCTATCTGGAGGGAGCAAAGGGGAGAATCTCCTCTGTGGGCTGTGGAGCAGCAGCAGCAGAGATGATCCAGGGCTATGGCAAGCATTTCGGGATTGTCTTTGGTTTGTCTTTGTCCCTTCATGAGCGCATCTGTGGCGGCTCAGGTCGCATAGCCCACCAGCATGGACCCAATGCATCCATCAAATTGATGGAAGGAAAAAAAATTGGCTGAGGCAAAGCTACTCCTCTGTCCCAGGAGCACAAGCACCCAAGGCTCTTGCTGGGGAAGGGGAAGGTGTGAATTCACCGCTCTGGCCCTCAGCCATGCTTTGGCTGGTTTAGCCCATCTCTGCCCCTTGTCCTTGCTGCTACGGAGAGGGCAGCGATGTCCCTTGCAGAGCCTCTCTGTGGCCTGTCCTCCCCAAAGCACGTTTGCCTGGTTTTATGGAGCCCTTTTGCCTCCACGTCTGCTGGGTTTGGCTGTGGCAAGACAGTATCTGCTAAGTTCTCAGCAAAGAGCAAGAAATGTAAAAATCAGAGTTTTAACCTCAGGGTGCCTCACCCAGGCTTGCTCTAAGCCCAGATGTCTCTTCGCTATTGAATGGCATAATATTTATCCCACTACAGCAAGACTGCCAAGCCACATGGCAGTCAGACATGCACGTGGATTATTCTTTGACATATTTAGAGAGGCACACCTACCAGGCATCATGTTTGCCCACATTTGTAATCATCTTGATTTAAACAAGAGGGTTTACAACATTCGGTTTTCAGTCTCAGGCTGCAGGAGTGATTTCAACTAATTAAATGGCACCAGGACAAGTTTGGGAGTTGTGTGAGCATGTAAAATCAAATATAAAGGAATCATGGAAAGGCATCTCAAGGTGGCTGTGAAATGAGTGAGGCACCTCCACAGCCCCATTCTGTTATGCATTTAGTCGTCAGGATTTAGAGCAGTGCTGTTATATGTAATGGCAATCAATTCCATAAATACTGTATGAATTTCAAAATATTTCCACTGTTTATAGAATTCCTCTTGCTGGCTTCTTATAGTGCTGAATTCCATAGTCCTTCCACTAACGCATGTAAATACTCTTTGTATTGGCTGGTGGGACCGTAATTGTGCCTTGTTGTTCTCCACATTATTGATGTATAAATGCTTCTACTTCCACTGGTGATGTTTGGGTCTTTTTAATATCATAGGCATTAAATCTGCCTTTCTACTTCAGTTTCTTTGATATACCCTATGGGACATTAGAGAGAATGGCTTTGTTTTCTTCTTTTTCTTGGACGTGGCTTTATACTGAAGTCCCCCAAATTAACTCTTCTAAGATGCAGTACATTTTTACTCATAGGAAATTTGAAAGATGTCTGGCCTGGGTTTCTACATGTAATGGTTGCAAACCTGGGCTCTACAAACCCATGTTATGATTTTTTTTCCCTAATTTGCTTATGTACGTGTGTACACATATACAAATACACACAGGTACAGGCAGCTGGAAGGCGGCCTGTAAGTCTGGTAATTAATCAAACGTCACAGCCAAATGAAAATACTATCCCTGGCCATAACCTAGGTAACAACACACATTGCTATAGAAACCTAATGCATGCATGGAAAAGACAACTATACTTAAGGAGGGGAAAAAAAGCCAACCCTGAATACAGTAGTTGAAGTTCTTTTGAATTTTAAAATACTGGGGAGTAAAAGTGGCAAAGACTGTGCAAGCCAGATATGAACAAATTTCTTTGGAAGTTACTCTGAGGCAGGAACTGCACGGGCAGATGTATAGAATAAATTGCTAACTTAATTGGACTCTAGGTAAGGTTCACTGGAAATCTCTCCATTGATTTTTATTGGGAATTAGATCAAGGCATTTGCTTGTGAGTGAAATGAGAGAAGGAATCAGTCACAAACCATTTCCCCTCTCCTGAAGTACAGCTTCACTTATGAACAACAATGATTAAACATATTACCCTATTGCCACTTTTCCCATCAGTTTTGAAGACGCGGAGCACATATTTCAGTGTTGCTAAGATGATGCAGTAGTCTATTTTACATTTCCCCAGTATTTTTTGTGTAAAATTCACGAGGCTTCATATATATTCATAGCGTCACACAGCAAGTCATAAATCACCACTGTGTGTTAGGTAAGAAATGTCCCTAACATTCACAGAAAGGGAAGTAGAATCAGAGGAATCACCTTATTTGCTTTAGAAGCTTTAATTTCCCTCCTTTTTATCACCTACGTCATTATTTCAATTAAACATTTTACAGGTATTTCTGATCAGTGATTTTTGTGATCATAACTCATGAATACTTACTGGTTTTATGAACATATTATGTACAATGTAAGTCTGATTCTTGCTTTGTAAATAGGTACAAATTGGAGTAAGTTGATATATTTCTTTTTTATATATGTGTATAAATAAGAAAAGGAATCAAAAGCAATTTATGTATCAGAATGGCCAAGTCTAAATTTGTTGCAACTTATTGAATCCATAGTCTTTAATGTTCCTGGCTTCTGGAATCACGTTACTTCTTTTTTCCTTGGATTTTAAAGCCTTTTCTGGGTGCAGAGAAATATTGGGAAGACTTAATGTCTCAAAAAAGAAAATGCAGATTTATAGGTTTAAATACCATGGCACTTTGAAGGTTTAGCCAGTGATTTTTTGTGGCATTCGAAACCAGTATTACTGATGAATACAGTATGTACACACAAATGTGCTCATTACAGGAGGGACCATATGCATTAAAATAGCTGTGTAGTTACAATGTAATTTGGTTTGTTTAATCCTGGGACGTATCAATGGAAAATCAAGCATATAATGCAGAAGTTAGCTTCATTATCAGACCTGCATTACATTGACATCACGTGCTTAGCTCTAGGCATGGTACTTTTTGAAAATACTGCCTCTTGTTCTTGGTTGTGCAACATTCAAGCAAGGTAGCTGAACCGCGTGTGATGCCAATAAATGAATGAGTTAAAATTGGATTGGCTTGTAAAACATCTACGTCTAATCCAGTGTTTTGGTAGCTCTGCTGTGGCCATATCAAGGCCACTTATAATAACACAGCAATTGAAATGCTGGGTTATATTTACATTCTAGGTGAGGAACAGCTTGTTGGTGTTGCTATACCGTACTCGGAGTGCGAGATGCAGCGTTTGTGCCAGCGGATCTCAACATACCCTGAGCAAAACAAGGTATTGGGGACCAAGGTTAGCTTGGCCACTCTGTGGTGTTATGGCCAGCAGAAGCTACATTATTTGGAAACAATGGTCTTCCCTTCTTTATGTAGTAGATCCACACTGCCTAAGAATCCAGGCCCAGATTAGTTGCATTGGCTTATTAATGTATAAATGACCCCCTGTGAGTCCCAGAGGGAATTTTTTTAGAGAAGTGTTGAACAAGGGCAGCAGCTCAGTTTGGAAATCACAGAAACGCCCACCCTCATCTTGAGCAGAATGCCTGGGGAGATTTTTAGGCCTCCCCACAGAAGTGGAGATGGACCCCAGCATCCTCAGCCAGAAAGGATAAGGTCTACATTAGAGGCAAGGCATAAAGATCCCCTGGGGGTAGGATCAGAGCAGGGGGAAATGAAAATAGCATACATGCTTTATTTTATAAATGTGTATGTTTTACAGATGCTAATGTAAGGAAGAAGGTTTCGTGACATTTCAATAAAATCCAGACCATCTGTTTCTGTCTGCAGTGCAGACCTGTGCACGCAGCTTTCCACGCATGTGGGAGAACTGGGAAGCCCAGGTGCCACTTGGAGTAAGGAGAATCTGTTTCATTATCCAAGTGGGATGAAGTATATAGAAGATGGAAAGCAGATCAGATCTGAAAGCTCCCTAAAGTGAGAAAGCTTGTCTTTAGGGAAAACAAACAAACAAACAAACAAAGCCACAATTAGCCACATTACAGACTAGAGACATCCCATGTGTTACCATAATGATAAGCATGTGCTTTTCCCATGAATTTCTGTGCCACGTTCCATTTTATGCGTTATCTGCAAGTTGGCCTCTCATGAAGCCAAATATTTGAGCAGGAGTCATCTCCATGGTGTTAGAGGGGTCCAATTAGCAGCTGAAGTGCAAACAGGGGCAGCTGAGTCAATGGCAGAGGTTGACCCCAGCAGCCTGCCAGGAAGGGGCAGCTTCGCATTCCAGCTCAGCGCGGTGGGAACTCGGCCAGCCCTGGCTGCCCAGGAAAAGTCATGAATTAATGCATGTCTCTGCCGAGGAATGGGGATGTACTGATGGCATTGCTGTGGCCTCTCAGAAAAGGCAGGTAATGGACTAGTTTGTGCTTCTGCCCCCTGTTTGAGGAGCAACTTTTAGCCATTGGGAGTATATAAATCATGGTTTAATAAAACGAGATGTGTAGGTTGTTATTTTGGTCTACATCTTATTGCAGATAATGCTCTACATATTTGATGTAAATGATACAATGGGTCTGACTCCAAAAGTGAGTGTGTAGCTCAAGGGATAAATTGCATCTGTGTTCTCAGGGGAATGAGAGATGCTGCTCTGATTAAGTCTAATGGAAGCTAATTTCTGCAGAGCTCTGTGTACTCTACTGCTGATGTCTTGCCTTTGTCGGGTTTTGTTTTACATTATTAATTAACCATACTGCTGCTTCCAAGCACTTGAGACCCCTTTGAAGTTGCAGTTTGAACAACTGATATGCAGTGTGCTACAGGTATAAACAACCTTATTGCATTAAACTGACACTTTAAGTAGTTCTGTGGCCATAGAAAACTTACCTAGGAAGAACTTCTCCATGCTGAATCATGACTCCATGTTGCTTTAGCAAAGCCTCTACCACCAAATGTCGGCTTTGGTCTTTAAAAATGCCTGTTGTTCTAAGCAAATGTATTAATCGCTTCTAAGAGATGAAATATGCATTGTCGCATGTTTTAAGGCAGTTGTATTGGCAAATAACTTTCTCTCCACAGAAAAAGAAAGCTGCAGCCTGGAAGGAACCTATATAGTGGTTAATAATCTGCTGTAGAAGAGCTCTATTGTGAGGTTTTGGGCTGGTTTTTTCTGCAAAGTGCTCAGTAATTTGGGATTGCAGAGCTGAATGGACACATTTGTATTTCATGTTGATTCTCCTGGGATCTGCAGAAATCTGGCTCTCTGCTTTGAGCCGTCTGACCTTCCCATACTTCGGCAAGCACCAGCTCACACATAGGTGATGCTACCGGTCGCGGAGAGGGTGACAGTGAGAGCACATTGTGTTCCTGCTTCCTCTTCCCAGTAAATCATGAGAGCAGGAGCACCATGAGCGCTGGGATGCTCCCAGCAGAGGAGGGGAAGGAGGAGGTTTGTTAATAGAGTCCTGTAATCCCCATAGGGATATAGGAAGACATAGCAAAGTCAGCATTTTCAGCACAAATCGGCCCCGTAATCTTCACAAGGGAATGAAATCCCTCCCAAGGACAGCACCTGGCTCCCAGCAAGGTCCTCATCTCTGCTACTGATGTCATCAAAGTCACTTATTTTGCCAGTGCAGTTGCATGATTATTTCCAAACTTAGTCCTGAATTTGGGTTCTGTTCATCGGGTGCTGGAGGAGGGATCGACAGCTGAGGAGGAGGGTTGGGGAAGAGAAGAACTGGGCAGAGTGCTGCTCCGGAGAGAGTGAGAACAGTAAAGAAACACCTGCAAGCAGCAGGAAAGGGGACCCTCACCCTCCTCAGCATCATTGCTCAGTAAAGAGGAAGGAAAGCCTTCCAGGGAGCCAGAAAAGCCCTTGGCTAGAAGTTTTAGATCTGCCTGAAGGGGCTCTGGGAGAGCCCAGAGCTGAGTAAAGGAGGGATGACATGGCCATGGATGGCTGTGAACATTGAGGCATTTCCTGCACCCTTCGCTTCAAATATATCTCTCTCAGATAGTTTCCATGTGTTCAGCACACATTTCTCCTGTCTTGGTTTAATTTTATTGAGGTAAATCCCCTGTGTCAGCCAAACCAAATGGCTCCAAGCACAAGAGAAGAAAGCCGACAGCTCCTTTGGGAAGGGGAGGGAGGAAGGAGATCGAGGGAAAGGACTGAGCCAGTTTTCCTTGATCACGCTGTGGCACGTGACCGGGAATCACAGGGTCCCCAGTTGCGTGTGCTCCCATCTACAGCAGCCATCCACATGTCTGTCACACTCTGACACTGGATCTGCAGCAACTGGTGCTTCAGCTGGCTGCTGGCATGTATTTATCATCAGTGGTTTTGAAATCAGAGCCAGAGCAAAATGTCATTAAAACTCCAGTTCTGGACATCAACAAGAGAAAAATGGAAAAGGATTCATCAATATGAATGAAAACAATGTGGTATGTATTTTTTAAGCACAGGTTTGGGTTATTTTCTTTTGGATTTTGATTGATTTCAGGTGACAGATCAAGGGAATGAAACAAAATACAGTTAGTAATGTGTTTTGTTGTTCCTGCATGGATTTATTTCTGCACATTTCTTGCACGCTGCCGTTGTATGTAGGTGTGCAGTGGCCTGGAGCACTTTCACCACTGGTGGGACATGGGGCATGGGGAAGGAAGGTCATCAATTAGAGCTGTCGTGTCTCAGCAATGACAAAATTACATAATTATGTCTGTCAGGGATCCTTTTTCCAATTGCATACTGCTGAGGGCCTAGCACAGGTTGTGCCTTGTTTACCTTGGCCATTTTAGTGGCTAAGCCCACTCTGGTTGATACCATTTTTGTTTCTGTAGCACTCACCTCCTCCTGCGGCCAGCTGTGCCCAAACCCCCCATCCAGGTCTGATTATTTTCCTTCACATTAAATAGTTTTGATTCGCTGTCAGAGCCCTTTAATTTCATTGTGGCATTGTTTGCCTAGATGAAGCAATGCACTCAGAGCACAGAGTAACACAAATAATCATAATTTTGGTGAAACTGCTCCCCCAGCTCCTGATCTCTCAACCTTCCTGCTCTGCCTGCTCGATATCAGTGGTACCAGCACACCCAGCTCCCATCTCATCTTGCTTTAATCCTACCACCACTCTTGCTGCTGCCACAGTTGAATGGAAGTCAGTGCCTTCTCCAAAAACTGTGTTTGCTGGCCTTAACCCTGTAAAGTTTCAAGTTTGTGCTAGGAAGTTGCTTTCACCCAAACTCCAGGACTTTGTGAGGTGGCAGAACCTGGCACAATCTGTGCTTGGAATAGGGCTGAGCACTCCTTTTGCATCACTGGGACGGACAGGGCTAAAGCAAATGCTGTCAGAGATCACACACTTGGCTCCATATAGTGTGAATACCTTGGAAGTAAGCTCTGCAAGGCTAGTGGCCAGCCACATGATGATCCGGAGGTCTCAGCTGGACTGGGCTGGTGTTCAGCTTGTACCAGCCGTGGTCCAACACTGATACAGCTGACTTGTTCCAAGATGGATCCCCTTCAAGTTCAACAGAACTTCAGGGTGATGCTTCATGTTCAATCCTGCATCAAGAAAAAAGTGCCAGCTAAATAGCAGCTACCTTCCACAAAATGGTGATTGAATTGCTTTTACAGTGGTGAAACTTTGACAGAGTATATCTGTGCAATCAATGCAACAAAAAGAGAAAAAAAAAAAGCTTCTTGGGGCCACAGCTTTACAGTGTGATGGAACAAGTGGTGCAAAGGAACTGCTGAAGCCCCCTGATGTGACACGGGCCTGTAAGGGTAAATCTTAGGGAAACATTTGGGGAGCCATAAGCGTTATTCAGTACTATCCTGTCCTCTCTTGAAAGGAGAACATTGCAGAACTTCCTGATATTCTTTGCAGTCAATCTGTAAGCTTTTGGTAGGAGTTAAAAATCATATGTTCATGCTGTCTCTGCAGTGTCATCCTCTATTTTTCTGGAGGTGTCAGGAACATAATCAGCTGTCAGAAAAAATAGAGGCTCAGGAAAGCAAAGGATGTGGTTTTCTTGGCAAGTACAGTCTCCTCATCGTATGTCCTCTGCATCTGGACTGGAAGAACTAGATACCAGTCCCCTTTCTTGACTGGTTTTTGCAAGACCTGGCTCAGCTAATGAGCTATCAGCCACAAACCCTTATCTGGATGGCTCTTTAAAGCCAGCTGGTCTTTTACCATCTGACTGATTCATTTGTGTTCAGCAGCAGCAGATGACTCTCAGCATCAAATACATTTTTGTCAATGTTCAGTAAACTAGGGTGATATATAGTGGTTTACTACTTGCAGAAGTGCCTGAATTGTCACGGTCTGTTTGTGGAGGCAGATTCAATCTAAATGGCTTTCTGAGTGGGAGTCCTGGGTATCTAGGGGATATGCAGGGACTGGGGAAGCGATGCTCTTATCCAGAGCTGCCCATGCTTCGAGGAATAGGTTGCAGCACTGCCTTCTTTTAACACCTGAAAACAACCAGCTTTCCAGTGCAATAGTTACTCGTTACAAGGAGAAAACAGCTCATAATTTATTTTCAGAATTGAGGTCAAAATAGTGCAGCTAGGGAGGGAAGTGACTGACGCAGCGGGTTGGTAATGAGATACAAAGCCTTTCCCTGCTAGGTTAAATCCAGCTTCAGTCAGCAGTGACTGAAATCTTTTATCATTTGACAGTTGTTCACCATGGCCTTTGCGGTGTTGGCTTTGCTCCGTGACATCTGAGTCAGGACTTGCATAACCAGCACCCTGCTCGGCTGCTTGTGCATCGCCCAGACCTGCACAGGGGCCGGGGCAGGTTGGCCGCGAAGCACCCGCTCCTCTTGCCGGGATCACATTTGTCCTCTGAAGAGGCCTCCTGCTCTTCAGAAGATTTTAGCTTGAATGTTCTTTTTCCCTGGTTCAAAGCCCTGAACCCTGTCTGTTTCCAGCTGTGTTGGTGGACAGGGCGGTGGGGTGGAGGTTGTGGTAATCATCTACTCTGAGTTGAAGAGCAGCATTAGAGCGGCTCTGCCAGGGCTGTTGCAGCAGCCTCACCAATTGCTCGGTCTGGTCCTGACTGGTGAGGCCATCCCTTCCCCGGGAAATCTGGTCCTGCCCTCGGGTTCCCTCCTCGGAGTCTCCTCTGAAGCCTCTCTCCACGTCTGCCCCTGTGTGCACAGATCCTTGAAGGGTTAAAGCCTTAAATAAAAGGGCATAGGTGTCTTCTGTACATTTCCTTTCCTTGACCATTACAAAAAACAATAGGGCAGATGGTCAGATCACTTCCCACAGGTTGTTCTCTAATGCAGAACTTCTAGGAATGGATGTAGTTTTCTTACTGATCCATCTAGGGAAGGAGATACTGAGATCAGATATTTAAGACCTGCTTTTCTTCTCTGGCACGTTAGCCAGTTGGAGTTGTTTCCTCTTTTTCCCCTTGTAGTATATTAACATTCATATCATAGATTTGTCTGCATCTCTTATGACTGAGCTTTCAGATATTGCCTGGTCCTGTCAAAGAGGTAGCAAACTTGGACGAAGGGCCTCTTCAAATGTACCTGCTTGGAGATGCACTGAGCTTTTTCCTGATGCAATGGAAGCACCAAGCACTCTGTTCACCTTACGTGACTTTTATGGCTGCTGAATTTGCCTAGCTTCTGCAGTTTAAAGCGTGCTAGTCCTCTGGGTTTGTCACTTAGCTGTCTTGTACATGAACAGACAGAGCTCAGCCTTCCTGAGTCTGAAGACTGAAGCGATGGCTGTGAAATCCCTACCCCACTTTAGAGTATTAACTTGAGAATGAAATAAGGATAGTTGAGTGTCAGTGTGAACTGCCTGTGTACAGCTGATGGACCAAAGTCTCCAGGGACTTAGGGAGACACCTGCAAAAAGATGAGAACTGGTGTCATGGGAGGGAAAGGCAGAATGAAAGGGCAAAGGTAGATCTTAAATACATCGGATTTCTCCACTGAGGGAAATCTCTGGCATGAAGGTGTCCCCTGCTCTGAAGAGTCTGATGTTTAGGTAGTCCCTTTCAACATGCTGAGTCCTTTTGGCTCCTACTGTTTTCATACACTTTATAGCAGGATGACAGCTCTGAGGAGTAAAACAAGCCAGGAATGTGATTGCTGTCATGTGCTGGAGGCATGCTGTAATAGTGACCTAGGATGGGCTGTGGGTTGAAGCTGGGGTTGGATGACAAGGGAGGGGAAGGATTTCCTGGAGAGGAAAATTGCCTGGCCAGCCCTTTGGAAAAATGTAAGCATGCTCTGCTGAAGGGCACTTGTGCTTTTTCCTGCCAGGAGCTTGCAGCACCCCAGAGCTGGGTGTTGAGAGGAGGTATCAGCTGCAACCTGTTGTGCAGGCAAGGGAAGGAAGCCAGCCGGTGGCATGCTTTGGGGGTGGGTCTTGCAGGTGCTCTGGTGAGTAGGCTGTGGATGAGGAAGGTTTAAGTCAGCCTGCAAACAGAAGGTGAAATAACAAGAGAAAAGGAAAAGTGTGAAGAATTCATCTAACTTACTCTAATAGCATCAGTCTCTAGTGGACCTGAAGCAGAATGTTAGATTTAACATTTTAGCAGGAAGCGTAAAGAGGAGAGGAGATGCTTGGTCTGCAGAAGAAGGAGGCAGATCAGGAGTCAAGAAGCTGGGAAGGCACAGGCCAACCTTGTGTCATGTAGTTGGTGCAGAAATATCAGAAATGTGTGTGGTCAATATAAACACTTAGAAATAGAGATATAAAATCGGGCCAGGTGTTGGTTGATCCAATGCAATGGACATCAGTGAAGTTTAGTTCCCTCCCACGAGTTTGAATTTTACTATGGGTTTGTAAGAAGAATAAGATGATGGAGTTTAAGGGGACCTCTAAAATGATAGGATCATTAAATATCCCAGGGTGAATGTTAATTTCATGTAACTGATATTTATCCAGGTATGTCTTTAAAGTTCTGTTTAGGCTTTTGTTAACAAAGTGGGGATTCATTTCTTGCCAAACTCTTTAAGTAGGATGGGCCCAAGTGCTCATGGCTCTATTGAGCATGTAGCATGCTGGCTAACTATGTTTGACTTGCACAGTTGTGCAAGCTGGCAACACCAGCATCTAAAACTTCGTAGGCATACCTTTTAGTATGCCTCAGATAGCCTCTTGGGGTGACTCCTGGCTCCATCCTGAAGTTTTGAGGTACAGATGTGATATCATTGCTCTTCAGCCTCATTTCATTGCTGGGTATCATGACAGTACTTACTTTATGGGTAAGAGTGTGGAGAATCACAGCAAGAGGACAGGGCTTCATTTGATTTTAAGGTTACCCAGCTTGTGTGCTGGGAGAAGAAAATAAGATGGTTACTGATTCCTCATATATGAGAAGCATGGACTTCCCAGTGGTAGATAAGTCCATCCTTATTCAGGGTGTATTTTAAGTCTTTTGATATAGTTGTGGGTTTGGTACATGGCTGTGCAGCCGCCTTCTCCCTTTTTTCTCTCTTGTGCCCTCAGCCAGATCCTAGATGGACAACTCTGTTCATAGCAATTGTTAGCAGAACTTGGGCAGTTGCTTTCTGTATACTTCGAGTGGTATAAACCAGCAATGGCACTGTACAAAGTGATTCTGCTTTCTTCCTGGCTCTTTCCCCACTGCCCTCATCCTTGTGCCACGTGTTTGTACTGCATCGGGAGACCAGTCTGGATTAGAACTAACCAGAAGGACAGAGATCTGAGGTCAGTTGTAACCTACATCACTTTGAGATCTAATTGTGAAAGGCAGAAGAAAGCCAATGTTGCGTGGATCATTTCATGGGAAGGAGTGGGTTAGTCTCAGAGCAGGCTAGTGTCTAGAGAAAGAAGCCATTTACTGCACTAATGTTCAACTAAAAGCATGATCCAGTACCAAGGAAGTCAATGGAAATTATACTACCCAGTGGCATAAGGAACAGGAGCAGGCCCATAGCAATTTATTTTCAATCAAACAAGAGCCATGAAGTCATTAGTTATTTCTTCAGAAGGCTTTGGTAGGTGTGCTAGAGAGCACTGTGTCATCTCTGCTGTGCCATGTGCGTACAAAAAGATTAATTCCCAGGTTAGCAAGATAGAAATGATGAGACAGAAGTCTGAGTCAGACACAGTGGGGAGAGGAAAATGCCACAGGCTGAAGCAGTGCTTGGACTCCTGTTGAATTTTGAAAAGAGCTAGAATGAGGGAGATTTCTTGTTCTTTTAATAAGAGAAGAAAAACATGAATTTCAGAAGCAAAGAAATTGCAAATTATGGCTTCATTCTCTAGCTAAAGCTTTCCTGAGGATTTGGAGCACTTTGCAAATATTTAATTACTCTCACCTCAGTGCCCTTGTAAGCATTGCAGAAAATACAGAAAAGTAAACTGTGCTGCGAGACTTGTAATCCAGCTGTAACTCTGACGCCTTTACTAGCACCTCTAGAGCTATTTTCTTCATTGTAAGAGTAGGAAACTGAGGCTAATATGAACTGATAAATTGAAGAGCAGGTCCCAGGACCTGAGTCCTGAAGACTCTGCTCCGACAGCCTTATAACCTGCTATTCCGAACCTCAGCAAGGGGCACAGTCTGAACGCTTGCCTTCTTGCTGTGCGGTCGGTCGTGGCTGTGTGCAGCATTACAGTACACATTCCCCTGGCGCCAACCCTGGGGCTTTCATGCGTACACTGTAAATGGATATCCTAGTGGTCTTTATGTGCATTAATATTCTGTCTCTCGGTTACATGGAGAGTAGATGTACTGTGCAGATGAAATCATGCACAGTGATTTCAGTGGGGTTCTGCAGGCTCAAATTTAGACTGTTCTTTTCATTAACTTGGACCTCTAATGACGTATTTGTAAAATGTTTAGGGTTTTTTCAGTTTCCTAGGGGTGTTCCTCTCCTTTAGCATGTTACAGAAATAAGGTACGTGGTTAAGGCAGTGATGCACAGCAAGCAAGCGAAGAAAATCTTTGCCTCAATTCCCTCATTTTTAAAATTTACATTGGATGACCATATCGTAAATCATAGGAGAAGCAACAACTTATCCTGTTCTGCAGCCCCCCCGCCAAGCAGCTGCTTTTGAAAAACTGACATTTAGTGCAGTGATCAAGTATGAAATCTCTAAGTGTGAAATTAAGCATCAGAACACCAAGTAATGACTTCCGAACTTCTCGTTATATGTTGTGCATACAACATTCCCCCTCCCACCCTTCCCCCCTTAATTTTCCTCCTCTTGTCCTTTGCCTATCAAAATGTAAACCCTTTAAGTCAGGGCCTGTGTTATCTTTTATGTTTGTGAAGCACATTGCACACAGTAGGTGCTACCAGAAGCAAAACACGAACGATGATGACGGTAACTGTGCTTTGGAAGTTTTGCTGTGCAAAACCAGGGAGAGGGTGCCGGGGCAGAAAGCAGTTACAGCAGCCTCTAGCAGAGGACAGGGTGATGGAGAGACAGAGAGTGCTGGCCACTGAAGCATCACCAAAGACAGGCATTTTGTAGCTTTCTGTAATGGCAGGGGAGCATTTAGCTCAGCTTGGCTCAAAACAGCAAAGAAAGCCTAGATAGGACAATTGAGGTTAATGTGGAAAGAGCTGTTAAATGTTAGCTTTAGCAGCCAGACGTCTTTGCTAAAATAGAAAACAAAAGTTATTTCATTAAAGCCTCTGAACACAAAGTACTCTGTGAAAGTTTAAATGCCAGGTGGTGTATTAAGTAAATAAAGTAGCCCTGCTGTAGGCACTGTTTCTCACAGCAGCCGGCTATAACCAGCACATAGTACAAGTGACCATGTGAATCTCTGCCATGTGATATAGTGCTATGCCTGGCTAACGTGCTGATACGGGGCTGGGAAGTCAGAGGAGACTTTTCTTTCAGCAGTTATCAGTACGTTGATAAGGGCCAACTGTTGCACGTGGCTTATTTGCATGGATTGGCTTATGCTCATTAGTCATCCAGTTTGGATCAGAAAAAGAAACTCGGGGTTTGCACAAATGTCATGTGTCTTTTCAGCACAGTTTGAATGGAGGGATTGATTTTCATTTTAGTGACTTTTTAGATAGGTGTCATAGTACTGCACAGTTAGCTTTTGTTACATCCCAGCAGTTACCCCCAGGCAGCGGTTGCAGAATGTCACGTCCCACTATCCGCGGTCCTGGGTTTGGGTACAGCAGGAGCCATTTGGAAGGTGGCACTCTTCAGCTCCTCTTGCTCTGCTGTCAGCGGCAGGACTGGAAAGTCAGCCAGGTGATTCAGGAAGTGAAAAGCTGGTATTTGCAAGCTTCTTGACCCCATGCTTTGTGGGTGATGGATGAACAGGAGGATAAAGCATTCTTTGCTAACATGTGCTTCTTATAGAGATGCATGCCCAAACCTCCTCCTTCTGCTTCTTGTGGTTCTACGGGATGTTTCCCCATCGTGCTGTTACGTGCTGAGGATCACTGCTAATACTTTACTCCTATCGCTGACACTTGCACTGGCAAGGTATGTGTTGCCTCTGCTTCTGACAGTGTGTGCTGGCCACAGCCATATGGTGCCTGGTAAAGTCTTGGTGCTGAACCTCTCAGTGTAATTACCATGCTGAGTTAATTGCTCATGCCTGGCACAGGCACTTATTCAGTGGCTGCCTCAACCATGAGCAGGACCTCTTCATTTATCACCTGTCAAGCTGTCAAACAGCACTGGAGTGTGCATTTGGCTGCCTCAAAAAAAACAACTCCCCAAAAAAGCCATTCTTTGCCATCAAGCTCGTGGGTGATCTCTGTTTCTTTGCTATGAGTTAGCTGTCCACGGTATTCTCTCCAGTATTTGCAAGACAAAGGAGAAGGGGTGGCAGAAAATTGGGAGTTAGAAGCCAGGCTGGAACCTTCCTGCCAATGAGAACTAGAAAAATCCCACTGGGAGGGATGCTCTATGCCAGGATTTCTGGTCTCTGTTTGCTGCGTTTGGATCCCATGTACCTGTTGCTTTAAAAGCAACAAATTCATAATTGTATACATGTCTGGATCCTATGTACTACTTCCTGCAGCTTGTCTGTAGCCCTAAGAGCCCAAGTTCACAGCCCTTGACAGCCACCTCTCTCCTGACCATCAAGCCCCCTGGTTAGCTCACATACGCTGATAGAAATTTGTCTGCTGAATAAAGTTAAAATGTGACTCTGTTGAAAACAGTCAATGCAAAACCGAAGGCAATGAAACTCATCTAGTTGTAAAGAATAACTGTTAAGAACTAAGCTTGAAAACGCAGACTCACTGTGGAGGTTTCAGTCTCAAAAAGGTGCTAAGCTTGGGAGAAGGAGAGGGTGGAAACAAGGACGCTTGTACGGTGGGGCCAGGGGAGCTCTGCAGGGTACATCCTCCGTGGCTGGGAACCTGTCAGACTGACCCAGCCTGACAGTGCAGAGGTGATGACTGCTTTGGTAATGTATCTGGAACCGCGCAGCGCACCCTAAAGAGGCGAACCAACACAAAACCGAAACCTCGCAAGGCCTGCAAAGCCCCCTTTATCTGAGACTGCTGGCGTAGCCTGCTTGCTGTTCCCAGGTGGTGGGTATTTGAAAAGCTGCTCTAAGGAGATGAAATACTATTTCAGTTACGTTCTGTAAGCCATGCTGACATAACATGTCAAGTCTTTCTAGATTTGTCCAGTACATCTAACAAACGTAAGATAACCAACGTATGATTCTGGGCAAGGTGGAAGAGTCTCTGACTAATCAGCAGTGCAGAGGAAACCTTGAAAGGGTGCAGCGTTGGGAAGGTGTTTCTCCTGATCAGCCTTTCCTCATAAAGGGGCCACGAGATCTTCAGAAAGAAGAACAATTCTCAAAACTTTACTAATTAAACTCTTCAGCTCCTGATTTTCTCAGTTTTGCGAGGAAAAGGTGTTAGTTGTTTAGGCATGTAAATAGACCACAAGTGGAGTAGAACAGGCTGAATCCGGGAAAGTGATATGGCTTTGGTTTTGGTTTTACAAAGTGAAATAGCTTCTAAAGCAAAAGTTGGAGCTTTCAGGTTCAGGTATTTCTGTGGCTGAGACCACGTAAGGAGTGGTTTCCTTTGCTATGTTTGAACTAATATAAAGAAAGCAGACTTTTACTGCAAAACTACACATTTCCCTGTGTAACTTTTCAGACAGCATATCATATTTTAATGACTTAAAGGGTGTATTTTTCTCTTCCTTTGATTAATAAAAAAAATTGAAAGATGTTTTTGGAAACAAGTAATCTTCCCATTGAACTGTGTACCAGCTACATGAAAAGCCATGGAGTTGTTTCAGCAAGATTGAAACAAATGTGCTTACTAATGCAGCTAAGGTAGATGCTGCTCAGCCGGAACCAGGGAGCTTAGATGAAGGACTGGAAGGCCTGGCCATTACACGAGTGACACACTGTTGATCACAGATACAGGCTATATGCTTCGACAGTAGAACCTATAGTTCTTGTAGGGCAGGAGGCATCCTGAATTGGTGTGTAAGTGAAAATGCTAGATATGGCAGGACATTTCCTGGGCAATATCTGTCATATTTTTTGGTACAAAACTCTCAAGATTACTTTTCAGGCTTAGTTTTATGTATTTTTTTTAAATTAACAGCTATTTTACAACATTTAGGGTCAATATCACCAGTACTATTTGAATAGAAACAGCCAGTAGCCATTTACCTGCTGATGGGTTCATAGTCTTACTGCCATTAAGTGGCATTAAACTTCATCTCACATAATTTGCATCGATTTGCTTATGTGCCAAAATTAACACAGTATTGTGTCTGAAGAGTGAATCAGCTTAATGAACAGTCGGCTCAACTCAGATTCACTTGTGCTGCTAGCTACTTAAAATTCAGCAGCCACAGCCTGCCGCCTTCTCTGTTTCACTGCCAGCTGAAGAATGGAAATGAAAGGACAGTCTTGTCCTGGGAAGCAATCAGACAAAAAGTGTCACATGGAGCCACCGCAAATGGAAGTTCCTTTTGGGTTTTTTTCTGAGAAGTTTCAATCTAAATGGTAAATGAATATATCCCTGTATATAAACTTGGAAAGCTTTTTAGCAACAGCTTTATGTGTTAGCAATGGCACTATCTGCTTGATCAGGCATAGGACGAGAGATTCCTGGTGTGATTCCCTAGGAAGTGGTACACTGCAAGAGTGATCTGTATTTCATGGCCAGTAACTCTCCCCACTTTCAGCAACTTCATCTTAAGCGCATACAAAAGTAAATACAAAAGTAAAGTTTGAGAGCAGGCTGCTGGCTGTATCCTTTGAGCCCTCAACAAGGGAGCGTGACTATTACGAATCACCTGAAGCCACCCTTTTGTAGAGGAGCATTAGCACATCCCTGCAATCCCTACCAGCAGCATTTGTGGGCAGGTGGCTCTGAAGGTTTGTGGGGGTAGGGGCTGTTTTTCTTTCTGGAAAAGGGCTGATATAAAAGGGAGGCTTTGGCAGGAATCACTGGGCTGTGAGCAGCATCCTTCCTCCCAGAAACCGCCAGATGCATCCTGCCAGGTCAGGCATGAAATGTAGGTGACAGAACCAATGTGGGTGTCACCCAGGGAATGTAGGAAATGTAGGAGGGCAGCCACCCTTCTTCCCTCGGGAGTACGCGAATGACAACGTAGTGCTTTATCCTTTCCTGTTATGTATCAGTAGAGGGCTGGTTTGGATCAGAATGCCCAAGTAGGTGGGTGGAGAACTTCATGCTGTGCAAAATAAGGGCTTTATTTAAAAGGAATAGTTGCGAATACCTAAAGAAACAAGTGAAAGTAGCAACATTATCTTGATATGTTTGTGACCAACTAAATACCAGCCAGCGTTGCGTTCTAACTTGGGCCAAAGCCATGGGCTCTGCTGTTACGGCAGTACTTTCTCAGGGCTCTTGCAGCCAACCTGTGATGTACGGCTCGATCCCAGCTGATGTTGCTCAAATACAGGCACAGAACTGCATGCTGAGCCATCACTGCGTGCCATCAGGGACAACACTATCACAGGGGAAAGGCAACTGGAGATAGCCCCATTTTGCTCAAAATTAAGACTAGTGGTATTTAGTTCTGTTAGGATCTCACATACATGTTCTGAATACAGTTATACTGTAACACGAAGGTTGGTTTACATTCATGCAATTTTGTACCATGTATTAATATATTCTTATGAATACTTATTCATATGCATATTCAGTCATGCAAATGTTAGGACTTATGATTCATCAATTACAGAGACCACAAAGTTACCTACTTTTTTTGCACTTGCTTTGTCCCCAGAAAGGAAATGGCAGGATGAATCAGAACAAAGCAAAACTCTCGGACTGTTTTAAAACTGGACAGGGACAATGAATAGAAAACATAGGACAAAACCTTGTGTTAGCCAGTGACAGAGTAACTGATCTGCTAGATTTTTTTCTCTTTTATTTTTTGGTCTAAAATTCTTGTTTTATGTTACAGAAAAAGGAAGAGCTGTTTAGATTCTCAGCATGGAAAGATCACATTTCATTATGCATTTCATTGTCTGATGAAAGCAACATTAGCATAAGAGATAATTACTTACCATATCAGTTCATCTTGTTACCAGAACCAGTAGATTTTGCAGCCAATCTCAAAGATTGTTCTCCAGAATCCTACATACATATTGATTTTTTTCAGCTTCATTATAGAAGACTCTAGAATTGTCGGCTGGTTTTCATTGCTTAATTGTTTTATGCATACTTTCTCCAAAATGAACTGTTTTCATCCAGGGGATATAGCTGTATCTTGTATCTTCAGTGGACTCCTTTTGTAGTAGAACAAAGCACCTACTGCACGTACATATAACTATATATTTACACCAATGCTGCCTGTTCAGTTGCAGTCCAATAGGATTAAAGTTAATACAAAGTTCTCTTACTCCCGAACTCATTTTGGTCTGGTTATATATTAAAGATTTTCATTCTTTTATGTGGCAAGCTTTTATAAAAAACTTTGTAGTGTTTAGGATGTTGAGCTGTATCACAGCAGCCAAAAGTCTTTTGTTTTAATAATCATAAAAATAACATTTCCTGTGGGATTATTCCTTCAATCTCAGTATTGTACAAATGTAAATAACATAGATACCACAATAATGCTATGAGGTACACTTTTAAATACCAATGACTGAAAATCTTAATGACATAATTTAATCAAATACCCTGAAAAATAATTATAATTTTCCCTCCACCTCTGTGTGGAAACTGAGTCACAGAAAAATTGAATCTCAAATACATTAGGGTGTGCCTGATGGTGAGTACTTGATGTTTTAAGTGCCTACTTGAAACAGTCAGTTCTAAGGCTCAGAGCGCTCCCAGGGAAGTTGCTAGAGTCACAGGTGCTCTTCACCTGTAAAAACTCACACCAAGTGTCCAAGGCTGGAACCAAAAAGGAGATTCACCACCAGTGAATGTTCTTATGAAATGGAAACCATGCTGTCTGTCCTGGCTGTGCTGTTACACATCTATAATGAGGTGGCAATAGTTTTTGTAGGATGTAAGAGATGTTACTTCCTTGGTCTCCTTTGATCCCCATCGTCCTGTGCCCTATAGATGTCCTCTATACTTAGCAGGCCAGCCTTGTTAAGACAGTGAATATGTGGCTTCTTTATGTCTGGTAATAGGTCTTTTGGCAGAGCTTGTTGATACTGCAAGTGTTTTTTGTAGACTTGCTGAATACATTAGTGCACAGTGAACACATCCCAGCAGCAAGACTTTAAGATTTAATGGTGTTTTTCTCCCTTTTTGTGGTTTTACATTCACATCATTTACAGCTACCATCCACCTCAAACCCCAATCTGACTGCTCAGGAAACATTTGTACATCCATAAAACCACAGAAGAGCATCCTCCCCAGAACTGTTTATCTAAATTTGTCTGTAACCAAAAACTGAACAGGCAAGTTAGGTGTCCTTTTAATCCTTCAGGATATGGAACACGCTCCAGTCCCACTGAAATCAGCAGAAGTTGAGGACATTCAAAATACCAGGGTTATTCTTGCCTCACTCCGTGGCATGTCATATTAGCCAAAGTTTAGATCTGCCTACAACACCCAGTCTCCATTGGATCTGTGGTTATTGCTGCTTGGTTGGCAGAGCTGCAGGTCTCTATGAAATGAAGTGGAAGTCCTTGGAGGGCAGCTGCAATTCTGGAACAGGACTGAAGAGAGGGACAGCATAGGGGGTCCTTTTTGATTCCATCAAAGCTAAAATCTTTCAGTGAAAGTTAGGATTTTCTTTGAAAGAAATAAACGCATTACACTGCACCACTAAAACCACTACAAATAAAACACATTAGAGCTTAATTATTTTGCAGGTTTCTTGATGAGTGATTCTATTCTCTTAAAGTTAAGTCTCTTCATATGTGAAAGTCATCAAGAAAGGTTGTTTTCAATGAAGAATGATAGCTAAAGAACAATTACCTAAATTCCTCCTTAATTCCTTTAATCATATGGTAACTCTTTCCCAGGTATGTCAAGAGTGATAGTTTCTTAAAGTAATAGATCCCTACCCGAGTTGTTGGATTTTCTAGTCTTCTGAGTCTAGCATCTTAGTTATTACTGAGTTTTATTCTTACTTTCCACCAATACAAATTTTTCTTTGAAAATGCTGTCTCAGAGGTAAAATGTGACACCGAGAGAGGTAATAAGTATAAAGTGAGTCGTACGAATGCACTTTACCCTGCGTTGGAAGGAAGGACCAGTAGAGGCTGCGTGTACACCAATGCAAAGCTTTTGAATGGGAAAAATATCTCTGGTGCAAAAATCTCTAGTGGAGCCTTGAAAGCTCACACCGAGAAGATGAGCTAGACTTATCATGAAGATGCATTATCATGTTCTCAAACACTTGTTTGGGTGGCTTGGGATTTTATGCTTATTAAATGCTATCTTATCTGCTCCCTTTCGATGGACTTGAGTCCCTTCTGGACTAACTGATCATCTGCACAAATCTCTCGAAGTACAAGAAGTGAACCAAATTCAGAGATCATATAGCCCACTTAAAAATATGTAACTCTGTTCAGCCTCATAATTTTTATGCATTTAAGTCTGTCCTGATTTATGCTGGCACAAGAGAACCATACTTTGTTTGCTGACGTACATATAGATATAACAAGAAACACAGATGTTGTAACTTGAATTTTCTAATTGGTTGTAGATGTCTGCTGGTTCTTAAATGGATACTAAATATAGCTTAAATGATCTGTTTGATTACAATTCAGAACTGACCTAAGAACGTAACCAAAAATACAGCTGGGGTAGATACACGTGTCAAATAAAACCAGGATGCTCACAAGAAAAATGATCTGCTGATATTGATTTTCAGCAAAAGATATGAATAATCTTTCTCCTCAAAGGCTGCTGAAAACAATTCTAGTTTGTATAAAGGCATTGCCAAGAGCCTCATAGAAAGCAGACTGAGGCTCATGGGAAATATGCCCTGTTTCTTTTCGCCTCTGCTCTTAATTTTATTCTAACTGCTGGCTGAGGTACTGTTAAAATAATGAAAGAGAAGAAAAAGCAACCATTAAAGCTCTTGAGCCCTTTGCCATGAGATAGAGGTAATCCTGAGACTCACAGGAGTATTAAAATTATAACAGTAAAGTAATAACAGTGCTGAGGATCATTTTAGAAATAAGCAATCAGACAGGAGGTTAATACAACACAAACCTCCAGCACTGTCATCTTGCCACTGGGTCTCCCTGTAAATGGATCAGACTGTTCAACTAGTTGAATGATTAAAAGAGTTTTAACAGCAAGGCAGAGCAATTCCCTTTCATAAACAAGGAGGTGAGATACATACTTTTAGTCTGGGGAAACGTGATGTAAAAATACAGGTTGACTGTAAAGCTGAGATTTCTGTCTGCTTTTCTTCTGAAGTGATCTTTGGTAATTATTCTCATTTGCAGCCTCTGGCCTCTCCTCTTCTCCATCTACCCCAACACAAGTGACCAAGCAGCCCACATTTCCTCTTGAATCCTACAAGCATGAGCCTGAGAGACTAGAAACACGGATTCACTGTTCTTCACCTCCGGACACAGGGCAGAGATTTTCTTTGCCTCCATCTCAAAGTGCAGCCAAGCCTCCTATCATGACACCAGCTCCCTGTGCTACCTCAAAACCAGTAAGTAAAGCACATGTCCAGTTTTCCACTGGGAAATGTACAGGGTTGTGTGTTAACTGTTTCTTGTATTACAACCGGTGGGCTAGAGCATGTATGTCCATAGTGTGGAACAGAACGAGAACATGTCATGGGCCTTTTACTTCAGACCTGTCTCAGCTTTCCCAGTATTCAGCTGACAAGGCACTAGGAATCCAAAGGTGGTAGCTCCCCTTCTGATTTACCCAAATAGGGACTAATTTTTGCACTATTCTCAAATAAGTTTTGCAGCAGCTACGGACCCCAGCATACACTGCTGAGATGCCGCTTTAGAGAAGGATAAAATTTTATTTAGGATGGTCTTTTTTCTCCCTTAGGAAGAGCTGATGAGAGAACTAGCAGCCAAGGAGAGCACATCAAAAAGAAATTCACAGTATGAGCTGCAGGGGTTCTGAGTTCCGGCTGCCTCTGGAGTCTGAGATGACTGGGACAGCTGGTGACTAATGGCACTAGTTGTTATCACACCTCCTGCCCCAGCTCTGAGAGTAGAGGAAAAAGGGCAGCGCTACAAGGGTATTTATCCAGCCCCACACATGGTAGAGGTGTCTTCATAAGAGTGGTTTCTTCAGCTCCTGGGAATGCATGAACTCAGCAGTTCCTGGGAATACATGAATTCCAACCTCTGATACTCCCCACCGCAACATCCGCGCTGCATGCTGTTGTGCCTCCTCCCCTCTCCCTCGGCCAGCCTGAGCCTCAGAGGCATCGGTCTTCTTTTCTTTCCTCCCCTGTCTTTTTGCCCCTTCTTTCTCTTCTGTGTTAATTCCTTTGCATTGACTGTATCCTTCTGTTTAATGTTCCCCTGCCTCATGGAACTAGCAGACTGTGATCTGTCACCAGAGTTAACTACCCTGCATCTGTCTTTCCCAGATTTTCTTCTTCATTTTTTTCCCCTCAGAATATAAAATCTTTAACATTTTCTGTATCTAGAAATCCAGACCTGTAAAGGACATAAAGGTTCATAAGGTCTGTTTCCCTGTTGAATGACTACAAGTTCTGTTTCATTCCAGTTCTTAGTAATTTATTTAAAAGTGGGAAGTTTCCTCCCACTTGCCCATGGGAAAGCTGTTCCAGGATCTGAATACACTAACACAGCAATCCCCAAACCCTTTTGCTTTTGTGTTAGGTACCTCCACAGTAGCAGCAGCCATTCTTATGCCGAAAGTGTTTAGATACTTGATTGGTGTTCACATACTACTTTCAAGTCTTTCACACACATCCAGTAAAACACATGCCCTACTTTGGGGACTCCCTCTGTAATGGTTAGGAAGTCTCTGATTTTCAACCTAAATTTTTTCATCATCAGGTTATGACCATTTGCTCTTATAATCAATAGCCATTTTCATTCATTGTTTGTTACATCCTGTTGTACCTGTAGCCAACCTTTGTTTTTCTAGATTAAGCAAGCCAAACTCTCCCTTCAAAATACAGACTTTCTGTTCTGCTGCTTTGCAAAAATAAATAATTAAAGTATTAAATAAAATAAATCCTACATTTATAGATAGGGAACTCCAGCAGTAACTTTTCTCCAGCCAACTCACTGCCTTTCCATGTAAGTAGTAGTCTTGGGATACCTAAATCATGAAACTCAAAGGCTTGTAGGACACAGAAATATTTTTGGTAGGTTTCAGTCAATCAGTCATATTATTTGCATATGCATGTGTTTGTGTTAGGCAGCTACAGAGGAGTCTTCTGTACCTGTTAGAATAGAAATGGGGAAACAAAACCTTAGCACATTCCACTGACTAAAAGACTGAAAAGTTTGTTTTGTTTTTAATTATTTGCTGATTCAGAAAATATGAAGTTGAGTAGAAGATGCCAGAATAAAGAAACAGAATTCTCAGCAAGTATTTATCAACTTTTGTGTTTGTATATATGTACAAGAGAGAGTCTGGATGGAAACTCAGTATGTCTGACTCAAATGTTTCTTGTTCAGAAGATACAGAAATGCATAGGATGTATAGTGCCTGATTATCTTTGTTTTGTACCCTCTGTACACATTTATATCTGAGAACAGTGAGTGTGCAGGGCTGTTGGTGAATCATTATTTTTTTGGTGTACTTGGGAACAAATGTCAGCAGCTACAGATCTGTGAAGAAGAGAGGATGTTTAATTCTCGACAGAAACCAGAGAGAGATTTGTCATGCTCTTCTAGTAGGAGAAACTGTTAGAGAAGAGAAAGGCTAAGTTTCTGCTGAAGGGCATGAATCTGAAGCTGATGGATGTTCACTCAGGACTGTTGTGTCTTTTGATCCCTGTAAGTTATTTACCTAGCATTCCTTTACAAATATGACAGCAGTAGACCAACATTCTTAATTGGAGTACTGTATTTCAAACATTTATTCTGAGCTGTGTGTTAATAAATACGTTTTCACAATGCACATGCCATAAACAAATCTGTAAAAGGCAAACTCAAATTCTTGTTTACTTAGATCACCCTTTCTTGGCATAACGATTCCAGTTATCTTAAAAACACACTATAAATTATATAATAAATGGTTTCATAGTGGCCATGGTGTTAGATGATCAGTTTAATGACAGGAAAGCTTCTATGCTGACTTATGAAACGGGAAGTTGACTCTTATCTACAGGGTTCTGTCAACTTAAATCTCATTTACTTATTACATTGTTTAACTAGTGATGATAATGTGTGAGATCCCAGGACTATTCTAAATGATTCATGATTGCTATATATATATTGCAGTAGCAAAGAGGAACCCTTGGACCCAGACCCGGAATTATTATTAAAAAACCCCACAGAACAGCAGATAACTATAGGAAGGTGCAGTATCAGGACTTAGAACTAATTGTAGCCCATTTTTATAATTAACTGCATCTGAAGCTGATTGTGTACTTGTTTTTTATATGTCTGAGACTGTGGTGCAGAACGGTTAAATCTGTTCAGTAAGAGAGAAGGCATGGAGGAAAGAATAAAAATATTTATTTCCCAGCACATGTAATCAAAACCTTTCATGTTTTAGTAGCACTTAGAACAGTGTATGTTTTGATGTGATTTTTAAGTCTTAGATTCTGGTGGGGGGGATAAAAAGTGAGAGACAGTTCCTGCCAGAGGGAAATCCTCCTTCAGTGAGTATCATCTCAACACAGTATACAAACCCAAGCAATTAACCTCATGCTAAATGGATGTCTATGGTAATCACTAAGGTCTGGATTTATCCCACCTAACTTTAGAAACCTATCTGAGCTGCTTAAGTTGGGACTGTAGTAGCTCTAGTTGTCTCTGTATCCCACAGAGAGGCATTTGCAGGGGATGAATCAGATCTTCAGCCTTTTGCGCTGACTACAAAGGGAGTGACTCCGGGTGTTGCATTCCTAACGGAGGCACTTGTTGGGTGCCCAAAGCTAGATGTGAAGAGGCTGTGACACATCACTGCAGCAGTTCTTACAGGCTTTCCTCTGGGTGTGTAGCTGTTCCTAGTGGTTCAGTTAGAAGCTTATAATGAGAAATTCAGCTGATAAGAGATCAAAGCTATACCAAAAGATTATTGTGCATTGCATTAAAAGGGGAAGAAGCAATCTGATTTTTCATAGTACAGTTCATGACTCTGTACTTTGGCCTTGTGTTGTTTGGACTGTGTAACCTTCAGGCAGTAAGCGGTAAATGATAACTCTTCTCTAATTTGACATTACTAACCGTGAAAGGAATGTAGAGAGGTTGCAAATTCAGCAACGAACATTTTTGCCCTGTTTCCGCTTTGCCCGTATTTTAAAGTGGAATGTAGTATGTTGAGCTTAATGTGGTTGTATTCTTTCCATTTCATCCTTTCTTCTTCTGCTGATGCATAAGACACTGTGAAAACAGCAGTGTTGCCTGTCTCTTGCAAACACAAGCATTTTTGTGGCACATCATTTCCTGGCCTTTATGGGTTTCCCCTTTCCCAGCATGAGAGGAGTCCAAGCCAGAGAAAGAAGATGCTAGCTCCAAATTGAGGAGTCGCCTTTGAGTTCTCTTTTGGTGAAAAACAGGGCTGGGGCTTCCTCTGCTCAGAAGTGACAAAGCCAGAACATGCTTACAAATGGCCCTTTCCATATGATTGTGTAGTTAACCACTGTTCTCCAAATAACTTCTGAGCCAAGTGATTTCCCAGAACATTCTTAAAAAGAGGGCATCTCAGCCAAAAGGTAGTCTGAGACTTACTCTAAGCTTTTGTGAGTAAGTCCTGTTAAAACTGCAGATATAGCACTCAGGAGGGACTGAAAGAGTCCAGTCTGTATTCATGTTACACAGTCCTTGCTGCTCTGGCATATGGAAAAGGAGAGACGTAATGTACAGCTTGGACTCTCTTCCAGTCCTAGCCACAGAGAGGGAAATAAGATTGTTTCTGCAGCTACCTGCTTGTTAAACAGTAGCACTTCCCTGCAAGGCTATTCATGCTGCTTCTTAGCCAAAATGTAGTAAATTCAAAACCAGGGCTGTTAACTTGTTCAGCATGAAAGGCTATTACATCACACCCTGCTGCTGGCAAGGAGCCTGGGAACAAGGATATGTGCAGCAGGTCCTTCAGTTTGGCTCTTTCCAAAAAGCCATGCCACCTATCAGAGCTCCATAATCTAGCTGGCTGATTAAAGAGATTTAAATCTGATGAAGGGAACAGAAAAGCATTCTTTGATTCTGATGCTGTCTTTAAAAAAAAGCACAGGCTGGGAAAAAAGGAATCCAGTCTGCAAATGTACAAGAACTCCCTATTTCAGCATTCATGTGGTTTAAGGCAATATATTAGAGTGCCAAGACAGCACTGTGATTCAGCTTTGATTTACGCCACAGTAAACTGATCACACGAGCCAGAAAGGCTGTCATTTACCAGTGAAGAAAGCTCTTACAGTGTTGTTATGTCCAGACTAGTTTTAAGTGCCTTAATACCAGCACTCCTTTTGGGAGACAGATCTAGATCCTATGGGCTGTAGCAAGCTATCATTGTTTAAACATTTCTCTCTACTGGAACTGCTGCTGTCCACATGAAAGTGTGTTTAATGTAAAAATGGTATATATTTGTCCAACAGTTGGCATATATCTAATTAGTTGCAAACCTAGCAAAGGAATAACTGATGAAATATGTAATAATTACATACAATATTAATGGGAAAATGTTTTGAGCCCACCTGATTTGATTTTGGTCTCCTTTGACAGAGCATCATGGTAGCTCCACTGAATTGAATATAGGCTCACAGGAGAGTTATTTAATATGGTTACAAAGTCTGTAGTGAGATTCAGTGGGACATAAAGAATAAATGAACCAGTAAACTCATTGGAACTAAACATTACAAAAATAGAAAGCTTCAGCTATACCACACTACTTCTCTTAATTACAGCTCCCTTTTTATTAATATTCTGTTTTCCCACTTCACCTTCTCCCTATTAGTCATATCTTTTGTATCACATTTGGTATTTTCCTTCCCTTTTAGTATTTAAAATATGCAACAAAAATCTTACTATCCATTTTCTACTGGTTAATTTGCATTTTTTAAAGCTACTTACTTGGTTTAGAAGAAAAAATGTCCAGTCACACCCTCCTGAAACATTGGTTTCCTAATGTATTTGTATTCTGGTTGCACTGTTCAGATTCGTGGCAATCAATCTTAGGATGCAGAGAAATTGTATTGCATAAAGATGATTTTTTCTGCCCTAAGGAAATGTGTGTCTGTGTCAGCCTGTGGCTTTTTCTGCAGCCACGGAGATAATTTGATCAACTATCTATGGATTTACTCAGTGGACAATTTATTTTAATGGCATAAAGTCCTACAGTTCCTGTTCCTCCTAGTCCTAGATCAAAAGGAGAAAGGCTAGGTGGAAAGGATGAATAGCCAGAATGCTGAGTCCAATCAATTCCCAGCTGCTTTGACAGCTCTCATAAGGCTATAAGTAGCTAAGGCAATTAAAACTAGAGCATCTATGAGTCTTTTTTAAGATACACATTGGTACCAAAATCATGACCCCAGAATCCTGAAGACAGAGTTAGTGGCTTAAAGCTAATTTACTTTTATCATCCTAAGTCCTGCACTGTGCATGGAATAAAAAGGCTAAACCTAAGGATGTGGCCTCATGTGTCTATATAAATAGGTATCTTTTGAATAAGTAACGTGACATAAGAGGGTACTTTAAGATTGACAGCCTGGTTTTACACATTGAACTGATTTCTCATGGCACAGTTTATTTCTGAATTTTAGACTTGGTAATTTAATACGCATCCTGTTATTTTGCTAGAAGACTGGAACTTCTCATAAGAATAAGCTCTATTGGCTATTAGAAGCCACATACATACTCTCTGATTTAATGTAAAGCTGCAGCTTAATGTAGGATCGCTGTCAATTTCTTACCAGCTATATCTGGGCAATTTTGGAACACAAAAATTATTTACTATCTAGGCTGTTTATTCACAAAGCAGTAGGGATTAGAGACTGAGGTCTTTCCATGAGAATGGAGGAGAGATGCACAGTTTTGAACCTGTTCTGTTGCACCATGCCTGCTTAGGTATTGAACTACAGTGAAATACAGCTAAGAAGAAGCAAAAAATGCTTATGGAAGGGAACTATGAATTCCTCACCATCTTCATCTCTCTTAGCCTCGTTTTGACTAGACTGCATTTTTAGATGCAGACTTTAAAGGCTAACAGAGCTTTAAAGAATGTAAAAAGCTGGCTGATACCAAAAGGAAATGGACTACGTAAAGCAGTGATACTCCTTTCTCACTTCCTCACAACGAACGTTCCCCAGTCCCTTCCTCTGACTGGATGAAATAAACTGTTGAAGTTCAGAGAAATAAAGGGGACATCACAAACAAGACTCGCCTCTGTACAGCTTCTTGCCTCCAGCTTTCATATTTTATAGTGTCACTACCTGCTTGTGCATGAGGAGAGCAATACAACTCTTTAAAAATACAGCTTATGTCTGTGTTTTTCTCTTTTAAGATTACAATCAAGCAAGTTTGGCCATTTGAAAGTCAGCTGCATGGGCTGCTGACTCAGAAGAGGACTAGATACCATCTTGGCAGCAGCTTGGAAAAATGTTTCCATTGTGCTAGTGAAATGAATGCAAAATATTTATTCTTTGAACTTGTTCACAGCAGCACTCTCAGCTGGAACTGAGGGTGGGGCCATGTGGAAGACATTTGTAGAAAGACAATAATGATTTGTACAGTGCCCAAGGTAGGCATAATCTTATTTTATGATTAACAAAGGACAAGGCTCCTACCATATGGAGCTTATAAGCTGAAGTGTAAACTGGTGAAGTAATTAACAGAGAATGAAAGAGAAAAGATAACGGATGCAGAACGTCAGCAAAAGAAGAGGAGGGGGCAGAATTCAAGAGAGGAGGTTTTGATTTAGTCTTTTTGCATGTTTAAGGTTACTGTAAATTGCCAGTGATAAGGTTAATAACACCTTAGACTTTTGGAATTTTTACCTATCATACTTTTCACTTACAACTGCACAAGCCAGGGCATCTGCAGTATGCAGGAAGTCTTCTTCCTTATACCTTAGAACAAAAAGTTACTAATTGCTATTTTGTGGTATATGAGCACATATGATTCAGGCAGAAAAATAAACATGATTCTCACCTGGAGGACCTTACTGTCCAAGAGCCTGATCTAGCAAAACAGGCCAGGCAAATTCTAAAACCATAAGAAAGCATTGGCTTAAACAGGATTGTTCCTAAGCACTACTGCCGGTATATGCTTGCAGAATAGATTTTAAGTGTAGCCATAACATAGCTAGCAATGACAGAAGGCATTGAAGAAAGGTAACCTGAAGGTTACAGCACTGAGTTTGGTTGAGGTTGCTATGTATTTATGTTGCTGAATCTCAGGTGCTGTTTTGTTTTGGTTAATGTCAGTGTGATGATGGCCTTGATCCAGGAAAGCACTTAAATGTGTGCTTAATTTTAAGTATATTGGTAGTTCTGCTGGAGTCAACAGTACTACAGCACTTAAAGCTATGTGCATGCCAAGTCACTTTGCTGGATCAGGGTCTTTGTACAATTTTTATTGTCTATTAAAACCAAATGACTAGCAGAAGTATTGAAGATGAGAAAGGAAGCTGATGGACAGACAGAGGATGGAAAAAGGAGTTGGGGAAAACATTAAATGTTCAGAAAAGACTAAGTGAGGGAAAGAGCTTGGGAATCAGAAGAGAGCTCCTGGCAACAATCAAAAATAGCTAATCACTGAGTGGCAGGGAGAGCAGCAGGTGCAAGATCGCTATCTGCCTACTGTTGTGTGTTTGGCCTTTAAAGCTTTGGGTGTTGGGATTGTATTTACTTGGAAACATTTGTGGTGTGTACTACCTCAGGATCCAGCTCCTTACATAAATGGAAACAGCTATTGATGAAGACATGGCTTATGAAAGAAGACAAAAGATCCCTCTCCTACGCCTTTCCCTTAAGCATGCTGAAAATGACCACATAAGAGTACATCCCAACAGACCTTTTGCACACAGGGACAGGATGCTGCCAAAGCTGATTTCTTAGGGCGCACTGTGAGGAATAGTTTCCATGGAGAGTGCGCAACTTTCTTTCCTGGAATATGTCTTCAGAAAAAGACAGCAAGATGCTACCGAGCATGGCTATGGTGCAAAAGGACAAAATACAAACTGGTCTCCAGTTTCTTCTATCATCCAAGATTTTGCAGGTACAGAGGTTGTATTTTGAAGAAAAGGATGCCTTCCTCAACCTTCCGTCTTTTTCTCAAGCAAAAGCATTTTGCAAGGCCTCAAGCATTTGGCTGTCACCATTTTAGAGAAGAAATCTTAGAATTCAAAGAGCATTTCAGCTGCAAAGTCATTAAGGAAAGCAAGAGTTTAAAAAGGAGAAAAATACAGTGCCACTAGCTGGGAACGCTTTGGAGATAGAGAGAGCTGGCTGCCACCATCTGCCCTAGCAGAGATCATTCATGCAACTCAGTTACTTGGTCTCCCAGTTCCTCAGTTTCCCATTTATAAAAAAAAGGGGTTATACTACTCTAAGTCAAAGCAACGTTATGGTAATAAATACATAAAATTTCTACAGAACTCAGATATTTTTTGAACAGGAGCTGCAAGTGGCTTCAGATAAGTTAACCACAGGTAGCACATGCAACAAGCTTTTACACTGCATACTGTAATTGCGTATAGAAACCTATCATGTTTACAGAGCACATCAAGATTTACACAAAAGATCACTGTAAAGTAGGCTGCTCTTCTGAGCTCTAGGGAAGCATGTCAAGAAATAATTTCAGCTCTTTGCAGACATTTAACTACAGACTGAATCTGCATCTAAGCTTATGTGCTTGTAAACCCAGTGTTTGCCATATCCATGCTATAACTATCCACTGCTTGTGAATATGCTTTTGTATCCACACCACCACAAGCTCTGAGCATGGCGGCAGGCTTGCTGGAGATGTATCCCTGGTCCTTAGCATGGAAATAATTTAAATTTTTTTCAATTCTAGTTCCTGGAATACAGGGAAAAGCCTTACTAGTATTTCCGTGTCTCTTTATGATATTGCTTATAGTCATAAAACATTTAGCTCAGACACTTGATATGCTTCTTGCTTAACACAGTCCTTGCTTCAGTCCTTCCAGATGGTGTCAAACCACAGAACCAGTACAGAGGACGATAGGGTTTCACCTGTAGTGCACCTGATATGATGGAAGGATACAGTTAAGAGGCTGTCAAAAGGGAAAGCATGCATCACAGAAGGAAGTATCCATTGCATGTTGCTGTCATTGCAGATTTCCTTTATGCATAACAATAAAAAAGAAGCAGTGCACAAAAATTAGGCCTGGAGTGATTAGCAATAGATCTGGAAGTAATTCAGGAAGAGGGTTAGGTTCCTTAAGCTACACAGATTCAGTGCTATCTGAAAACCACCTTTTTATCAAAAGTTAATTTGGAGATTACAGGTCAACCATAGGCTCTGTGTTGAAGGAAGTTTATTAATATATTGGTTTGTCTACTCATAATATTAGTTACCTTGAGATAAAAGACTTCACAAGTTTTAATGGGGCCACTGATGGCACTCATGCCTGGAGTTTGTCAGCTGTGGGGTAGGCTTGAAATCTAAGGCAAACACACAAGGCCTGAGTGCTACGAGGAAGTCCTTCTTAGGTGTTTAAAGTCCTCCTAGAACTGCACTGAAAAATACTTCATTATCTTTGCCTGCCTCTTTGATATAGCTTTCCAATACTCCTTCTGGAGTCCTATTGAGTATTGAGATCCTCAGTCATTATAAGCTCTTCAGAAAGTGGCCATCTATAGAGCAGCTCATTTGCTCCATATTTAGCTTGCAGTTACCTGCTTCTTGGTGCCGTTCGTGCCACAGAGTGAATTATTTGTTCAGTCCAGGTCTATGTAAATTTCTTGAAGAAGTTTTGTTGAGATTGTGGGTGACTCAGCTCTGAGCTGAAGGTTGTCTCTATTTTTCAGTAAACCACCCTTGTAATTCTGACCTGCATCATCCTGCTAACATCTAGGCTCAATAGATCTCCTTCCAGCCTTTCAAAACTGCTGATGATCATGAAAATTGCATCTTAGCAGTAGGCTACTAATAGGTCACTAGAATTTTGCATAGTTTACTGAAGCCTGAACTAGCAATTAACTTCAGGCTTTGTTAGGGAAAAGGTATTTCATTTTAAGTTCAAAAATACCATCATTGAAAGCTGGTGTAGTAAGTGTTTGGACAGTGAAGTCACTATCCATGACCAAGGCTTTGAAATACAACACTAAAATGAAGGAACCAAAATGGTGTATAGTAAATGTGTTTATTTAAAGCAGATTTGGCTCAGAGTATTTTTTTTTAAATTTGTTATTCTCTGTGGCCTCTCTTCTGCAGATTACTCATCAGTACTCTGGCCTCAATCCAGCTAAAGTACTTAAGTAAGTGCTTAACTTTAACTAACACAAATAATTCTGTATTCAATGACAGTGAATGAAGACCCATGAAAATGTGGGCTCACGCTTACTCTTCTTTTCCATTCACTTTAAATTAGTGGATGCTTACCTGTTTTCTCCATTAGTATTATCTTAATCTGTTATTTGGGGCTTTTTTAAATGTTTGTCATTAACAAAATATGTACTGTAATCATGCTTATCACCTGATAACTGCAGCTCTCTCCGGCAATAATTTCTCCTTGCCTTTAACTGTGGCCCTCAGTTTGATAAGAGGTAGGTCCTATTTCAAAGAGACTAAGGAGCGCTCAAGCATATGTGTGAAAACAACTAAAGTATATCTTTTTGAGCATATGCGATAATAAACATTTAAGACAAGAACATTTAAAAACTCTGGAATAGATTAAAACTAAGTGGCATCCCTGTGTTTGCAGAATCTGGTAGCATGCTTGTAACATCAGTTGTCTTTACAAACTCAGGTTAGTTCCTCACAAGTACTTAACATCTGAACTTTGTGTTCAAAAGGGCAGAATTTAAATTTTTGGTCTGTTTGATTAATAACATGTCATACTGGTAATATTGATTCAGACTCCACCTATATTCTACATGAGTAATTTGACGAATGAATATTGGCCACAAAGGCTTATGTAGAGAATGCCTCTGATATTCTTGACTCAAAACTCTGCCTTATCTGAGTTGCAGACTGATACAGGATCAGACACACAGCTAAAGATTAGAGGTTATGTAAACAAATCCTGCCTCTTCTCCACTTCTGCCTTGACTTCTCTGTAAGAATTCAGCTGGGGATCTAGACAATTCCTTGCTTTCTTACTTCCTTTGAAGTTTATTTTTTAGAAGTGCTTAACTCTACTGTCACTGGTACCATTTTTTTTTCCTCAGAGTAAGGTGCTGCAGGACACTGTTCATGTGTAAGACAGGTTCTTTGTTTCTGGTGTTTGTAAATCTATCCTGTTTCTCAATTAAATCAGTGACAGAACTCACTGGGATTAAACTGCAAATTCATTTCCACACAGAAATATTTAGGAAGGGCTCTCCACTAAAAATGTGAAATCACTCTGCACATTCAGTTCACATGTCTTCAGGGTAAACAGATTTCAACACTCAGTACTGTAACTGCAGTGAAGATTTAGTACAAATGCAAGTTGTTCATTTGCGCCGAATGCACTACTATATTGCTTTTTTTTAGGATTTAGATAAAATTGATTGTTGTTCCATTTATGTTATCCATTTAACCTACTAAAGACTGTGACTGCTATCACTAATAATTAACTCTGTAAAGTCATTAATAGTATAGCTACTTTTATGTGGGCAGATACCTGCAGTGGGAGGCTAGTTACTAGTTATTAAATATAAAAGCAATATATAGTTGTTCTGTATTCCATGTCAAAAGACACCTGCTTAGGACCACTGAGCTAGTCATATTCTGATGATACTGGGATGAAGAAAAAAAAAATCCTTTCATGGTAGAGGTCTTATCAAATGGCAAACTCTGCTTGAGCTGTTTTAAAACGAATTCATTACAGCCATCTTCAACCTCACCCTGCAGTATTAGAAGTACATATAGAATATATACACTTGCTCCATCACTTTCATACCTGCTGCAGGATAGCTGTGTCTCGAACTCATTAAGGGCCTTGCAGATTAGGGACAGAGCACCAAACTGACACCAGTAAGGATCCAGTGGAGAACACACAATGCCAATATGGAGTGCATTTTCAGTGCAAGGTTTCGTTACCGGGTTTGGTTACTGTGTTCTAAACAAATTGTAATCTCTGATTTGTCACCACTTTCATTTATACATGCTACACACTGACATGATTATAGCATTTAACATTTCAAAAGCCTTTTAAGACTAGAAAAAGTTTTATTGCATTCCTTCCAGGTACAGGAAGAAAAAACTTGAATCCAGTATTTTGTATGAGGCATCCCCTTCCTTAATAGTTTGTTTGGTGCTGGAACAGAGCTTCCTTAGAATAAACTGTAGAAACTACAATTCCTGCACTGCTGCTCTGTTCACTCTGAGCTTTTCAAGGTAAGGAGAACTTTGTATCAGAACTAGGCCCAGACCTCTTCACTGGGACTGACCATGTTGTCTAACCACCTAATAGACTCATGGACTGTCACCCCACAGTCAGCCTTTTCACCATGCAGTTAGCGTTTTTAAACACAGAAAGGATCCAAGATGGGACCCTAATCTCAGCTTCACTGATTCTAGTGTTCTAGTGGTACCATTGGTATCAGTTATCACACTCTAGCAGAAAACAAGTAGGAGGTTAATTTAGAGTTTAACCAGCAGATGAAACCATTTTTTCTGATAACTTCTATCTTTTTCCACTTCATGAATCAGACTAAATTAAACCAAAAATAAGCAGTAAGTGTTTTACATTAATTTTGCACAAACAGATTGCAATAGAATATATGACATATATTTGGAAAAAATTCTGAGTTGTTCATTGACAGCTCATCAGAAGAAGAGCTGTTAACTACTTGAGTTGTATAGAACTGTAATTGTAATAAGGAGCACTAGCAAATGGTGGGAAAATTACCATTTGTAGTTTACTCTTGCATTCAAAATGGGTTTGCCTTAATTTGCATTTAGATGGGAATTCCTTCTTGTTGCTCTTCAATCCATTAGGTTTTATAAGGTAAGTAGCTTTTTTTTCTTCTGAAGTACTTCAAAGGGCATTCAGTTTTACTGCTGAACTATGACCTGTGCAGGTAGCACCCCTAGCATATCGGTATTAAGCCTTCATTGATCAGAATGAAAGGAAGAGTAGAAAAGTCAGGAAAAGCTTTGAGAAAGGGAGCCTTGAATTTACCTGGAAATGCCTATTTCTAAATAAAGCACAGGTAAAGTTTTTGTTGCAATGCTTGAGTAAGCTGTTCCACACAGACTTGTCATTTGTAGCAGCATTTCTTTTCTTTGGTTGCTCTTTCTACTGCTACCCAGTTATCAAAGATGAATACATAATCTTTATTATTACTCAAACAATATTTGCTTTAGGATTTTTCTAATTTAGAATTAAGGCTACTTGTTTGGGGGAGGGCAAAGCAAATTTACTTTTGTATTAGTAGTAGTAAACTGGCTTTTGTACAAAACATACATATAAAGACTTCTCATTGAATTACCATACTAAGACTAAATATATTTTTCTAAAGATTGGACAAAAATAGAAATAAAAGAAAGTAAGTCTGGAAATTACATCAAAAATTCATTTCCCCCCACAGCACAATCAAATATATGTAAATAATTCCCAACAATTTTTTTTTTTAAACCTGTTGCTAAAAACCTCCCGTGACAGAGATTTTACAGTATTTTTCAGCAAAGCATGCTGGTGCTTCACTGCTGTTATGTTCAGAAATTTCTCCCAAAGTCCAACCTAAGACTTCCTTGCTAAAGGCTAAGTAGATAACTTCTTATCCCATAACCAGTGGACACAGAAGATAGTTTATCACTTTCCTTCTTGCAAAAACAAGGTATTTGGAGACTGGTATTATATTTTCCTTCAGCCCACTTTTTTTTTTATTCCTAGACTAAGAAACCCAGAGGTTTTCAAGTCCTTCTTTACAGGGCATGTTTTCTGAACTGCTAGATCATTATTGTTGCTTTTCTTTGGACTCTCTTGGTTCATTCTTGAGTTCAGTGCCCAAAACCGAAGGCAGTATCCCAGCTGGCATCTAACCAGGGAATGTGTAGAACAGATTAACCGTGTCTTACCTATAACGCATTTGTAGACAGTGTGATTTTTCTTCCAAGAATCTGACATTGTTTTCTGACATTTAGTTTCATTCTCAGGTCTTTTGCTTGCATGACTGCTGCAAGCCAATCCTTTCCCATTTTATTTTGCATTCGATTATTGTGTAACACGCTCTACTTACCCATACCAAAGTGCATCCTGTTTTTCAATGCATTGCAGCAATTCTCAAGATCATTTTAAGTTCTAAGGCTATCCCTAAAAGAGCAGCATCTCTCACTATTGAGCCATTTGAAAATGCGATCAGGTTATTCATTATTCCTTCATCAAATCTTCAGTGAAAACACTGAATAATATCAGACAGAACACAGACCTCTGTGGAACCCTCTCTTAAACCCTCCCAGTTAGATAAAGAAATCTTATTACCTTCCTTGTGAATATTGTTGTGACCTTTAGCAGTCGTTTCATCTAGACTATCTGGCTTGCTTGCGTGAGTGTCGTGCAAGATAGTGTCAAAATTCCTGTTAACTCCTGCTGTATCTGCTTAGCACAAGACTTCTAACCTGTTATTAAAGTGAGAGATTGGCTTGGCATTGTTTATACACGTTGGCTGTTACTGATGATTTTTCTTTCCTCTAACTACTTAAAATGGGTGTATTTGTTCTCTTATCCATCTTGGAATCAAAGTTACACTGAGTAGTTTATAGTTTCTTGTCCCCCTCTCCCCACCCTCCCTTACAGATAGCTATGCTAAGAAGAACAAACCTGACTGAATGGAGATGTAGACATCTAGTCAGTACAGTACCTGCAAATCATTTTATCCTAAGTAGTTGGCTGAAATAGACCATGTGAATGATGTCCTGGAAATGTTTGTTTCTCCACTGGTTGCAAAAGCAGTAGCCTATGGTAAGTCATTCAGTATGAAAAGCTACACAGTAAGTGTCATTCAAAGCATTTTGATGTAGTTGGTCTGATGACTGCCACTGATAGATCCCAATCCCAATGGATGCATTTCTACTAATTCAGGGAGACAAGATGGCAAGAAACTACATCAAAAATAACTTTCTGCTGATGTTAATTGTTGTTCACATCCCTGAACCATCCCAGCAATTTAAATACTTAGTGTGTTCTTATGGAAATAATGGGATTTCTTCAACAGGACATAGGACTAAAAGGACTTCTAGATTATCAAGTAGGTTTTAACATGTTCATTATAAGTGCATATATAATTTACAGGACTGATTTTACTTCTACAGATTATTAGTCAGTCCCTTTACCCTAGCAAGCTAAAGAAAACAGTCAAACTAAGCAGTTAGCTATTAAAATTCACGTTCTAGCCTTCCCAGAAGTCCTAAAACTTCTTTTGTTTACATCCACCTTTTTATGACTTTTGCTGTTATATCAACCTTGAGTTACTTTGCCTCTACAAAGGTTGCTGGCACTGCTGTATTAAGCTTCTGTATTAGTGTTATGTTGTAGGTCTATGGTTTTTGGCACAAGTAATGTCCTTGTTGAAACCTGGCAAAAAAGAAATATATTCAGGCAGTTTTGGTTTTGCATATATTTCTCTTCTAAAACTTTTATATATAAAATTTATTTTGCTTAGCAGTATTTCGTATATGAAGTATACACTGTCTTGTCACATTGGGCATCTCAAACAGTTAAAATGGGTTACCTAACACACTCTGATAGCAAACATTTAAACCATAATGTAGACAGATCCCTTAGTCATAGTTAGTAGAAACCTCCTGTGGCAGCAGAACTAACAGCCACAATAAAGAGATATTGAAATTTTACAATATATAATATCATCTTGTGCGAATTATAGGTCCTTTGAAGGACAGATCTTTTCCCTGTCTTTAACCAGTAATCCTTTTGTAAAATGGCAGGCAGTTTGTAGAGAGAGGTAATACCTGGGACTGTTAAAAATATCTGCTAATTTGTCTAATGCTGTACTAGTTCATAATGAACAAGATGGTGTTTTCACCATTGATTTAAACTGACTTGAGAGTGGGTTGTTTCCAGAAGGTGTGGTCCCACTGTCATTCCTGCCCTTGGTGTTCCTTGTGCAGGTGCTAGCTGATACAACTGCACAGTGAGTTGGATCAGGAATGGATCTGGATAAAAATCAATCTTTTCTATTAGTCCCTTTGTTTTTCAGCTGCATCAGTTTCCTGTTCTGATTCACTGTTTTGCCTACAAGCCAAAAGGAGCTAGAACGCAAAGCAAGGAGCAAAATGAACGCCATGTCCAGCAGCTTGTTCCAAAATTGGTTTAAACAAATTGTGAGGCTGCAGGCAGAGTGAAGGATGGAGTTTCAGCCTTTTGTTCTCTATTTCCTTTGGGGTTTTTTAAGCAGTGTGGATATTCCAACATAGCTATAATGTTTCCATTACAAATCCCTGTTACATATTAAATTACTGCCTTTATATTAGCCTGAGTTTCTCATAGTACTCTTGCTCTGAATGTAGATTCTGCCACTGTAAAACCCTGATCCTGCAGTAAACTCGGAGGTTCACAGTGCAGTGTACCTCATTGCATGAAACAGGCTTAACTGACTTATAAACATATCCGTGTTTTGTAGCAGGTGAAATGCAATGCGCACCTTTGAAAACTCAGTGTCACTTCCAGCTACAAACAACCTTGGAGTTGTACTTCCTCATGGCTGGTGCTTACTAGATAATTATGGCGAGTAAATACTTGTTGTTTTAAGAAAAGAATCAAAATCATGACAGTTATTTCCAATCAAACATGTCAGCTTACACTTCTCTTGGTTAGCAAAAGAGGTTAAAAACTCTTATCAGTATCAAGGTACATGACAAGGAAGATAAATATTTAGAGCTTTTAAAGATACATCACAGAGATAATTAAAAGCTTCCAAAGCATTTTAATTAGTAGCCTGAAAATATTATAAATTAATATGAACTGCTTTGGTATCTTCGGTGGCTGGTCAGTTAAGAGTATTTATTGAATCCTAGCAGTCTTTTAAAAATACAGTTAGGAATGAAATATTTCAGGATTTTCTTTCCAAAGGACCTTTACAGTAAAGAAGAGCTGGATATTGTTAACTTCATCTATCCTTAAAAGTGTTCCTAGAAAGAGGCAGCTTGGGAAAAAGAAGCTGTCACCAGTGGTTAGCTTCCTTGTTTGAAATGTCTCTGGACTTGAGAAATGACAGACAGCTTTCTGTTTTCCCATAATTTTAGGCTCTCTCTTCCCATCATAGCTTTAGTTCTAATTATCTTTCATACTTTCCTATGTTATATGCACATTACTGTGCTATCCTAGATCTCTTCAACCTTCCCTCCTTGAAGGACTTGCTGAACTTTTGAAGCTTGAACCTCTCGTTAGGGACCAATAGATTTTAAACGGGAGCACCATGCATGCGTGTCTGCCCACAAGATCTGTTGCCATTGCCAGAGAAAGAATCTGTTTATCCACCTCTACAGCATCCATGTGTGAACTGGTCCTGCTGGGCTTCCTAAACAGTGGGGACCTATTCATTATAGTTAAGGAAGCCTAGCTATAGCTTACCACATCTCACTGTCTAGATAAACCTAAGTGATGAATCTGTTCCAAATATTTCCTTATTTCCATTGATTCTGCTGTAGCCTGGCTTACAAACTGAGATGCAGACTTGTAAAGCATGGAGCAATAAATCCCATTCTCGGTAAGCAGAAGACTCCCACAGAGCAAGCTCCATCCTTCGGCCACTGTTAACACCAAGTGGTTTGGGCTGTCAGCATTATGTATGTGCTCAAGTGCTGGAGGGCAAGCTCAGGGAGGCGGCAATGGCGGGCCAGTCTTTTTTTTTTTTTTTTTTGCTTCTTCAAGAGTGATTTTTGAAGTAGGATCACCTTGTCTGACCTGCTGCACATTGTAAACTAGAATTTCACTCAGTAATCCGTGGGTCAAGCCCCCCTAACTTCTGGCAGAGCCGCAGCACATCGTGAGGAGGACCGCAAGGCCGCCTCCCTCCTCCTCAGGAGGCTGCTCCGGGGGTTACCGGCCAGCTTTGATGGAGCCGCGCGACTCACATAGAAGATGCCGACATTCGGGCTAATCTTGAACTGTAACTTCTCAAAGGTTTTAAATGGAAACGAGCACGTCTGTTCCCGGAGCGGGTACCCCGGTATGGCGGCTCGGCCCCGTGCGGGAGCTCCCCGTCACACACGGGGGAAAACCCCTCAACCTCCCACCCACCCCCCCCCGCCCGGAGGGCAGTGGAACTGCCGGCTTCCCCGCTGCTGCCTTGCAGGTGAACGCGCGGGACCACACCAACCCTGTCTCGCAAGGGGGGGAGGAGGGCTTTCCTCTCCCCCGCCTCCTCTTGCACGGCTCTACTCCGAAGCAGCCAGGCGAACAGCCGAGCCTGTAGAGCGGGCTGCGAAAGGCGGTTGGCCTGGCAGAGCTCTTGGGGCAGTAAACCTCTCCCTCCTCCGCCTCCTTTTTGCGCGCGGAAGTGGTAGTTACCGTCCCCTCCCGCTGCTAACCAACGGGCTCGACTGCAGCAAAACGGAACGTACCAATCCCTCCACCGAGGGGGGG
>JANZLQ010000078.1:38042098-38081302 GCA_026212715.1 Elanus axillaris
GGGGGAGGGGGCGGGGGAGAGGCGGCGGCGAGGTGTGGCGGGAAGCACTGTCCTGCGAAAGGGCGTCCGGCCTCCCCGCGGGCCTGGCGGCCGCCAGCGGCCGCTCCCGCGGTGCGGGGGGGAGAGGCGGCGCCTGCGGGAGGCACGGCGGTGGGGAGTCCGGGGGCCGCAGGGTTAATGGGCTGGGCGCAGCCGCCGCTGAGGGGGGAGGAAGGGCGAGTCCCGGTTCCTCCCCCCTCAGTGTGTGTGTGTGAGAGAGAGGCAGCCCGCAGCGAAGACGTGCGCGGTGTGGGAGGCCGAGGGGCAGCCGCCGCCGCCCGGCCTCAGCGCCCATCCCGCCTTCCCTCTCTCCTCAGCGCTCGGCGGGAACCGCGCCAGCCGCCCCCTCAGCGCCGCCACTCCCCTCCGCCGCGCCGGGCTGTTCCGATGCCGCCGCGGGGCCGGTGAGTCCGCGCCTGGATGCTCATCTCCTTCTCCTCTCTTCCTTCCCGCAGGCGGCGGCGGCGGCAGCGGCTCCGGCTCCTTCTCAGCTCCCGGCCGCCTCCGAAGGGATGCTGGAGAAACTAGAGCTCGAAGATGAAGGTAAAAATTCAAGGGAAGGGGGGCCCCCACACGCCCGGCGGGGTCTGGGCGGCGGGGAGGGAGCGGGGTGTCCTCGGCGAGGGGGTTGCGCCATGCCCGGGCCGGCCGCCGTCCCGCCGGCGCTGGCCGTCTCCTTGCGGGGCGGGTCGCAGCCTTCCTCCCCTCCCGGCCCGATCCCTCTGCGGTGCTTTTGTCCCGGTGGCTGCAGCCCGGGCTGTGGCTGCAGCCCGGCGCGACTCGCCCCCAGCCTTGTAGCCGAAGCAGCACATGCCGGCGCCTGCCGGGCCGCTGCCGCTTCGGCGGTGCGTGCTTCTCATCTGCAGTTCCAGTCAGCCAGGGTCCCTGGCACTGAGGGGAAGGCAACCTTCATGGCATCCCCTGCTCCTCCTCCTCTTCCTCCCCCCGGTGAAGCACTCGTTCTCCTCGAATACGTCTGCGATACCAAATATAGACTTTGAGAGCGAGGTGCGAGCAGTGATGGAAAGCTTTTTCAGCTAAAGCTTCTACTCCTTATGGATATGCATACATCTGTTTAAAGCAGACAGCTGTAAACTGAATTTTCCTTATGTGGCTGCTCTCTTACGTTGTTCTTCACTGCTCTATAAGAGCTGCAGTTTTAATGGAGTGCGGTGTTCTTGATAGGGGAACTCCTGGCAAGTTTTTCTATCTTGGAAGCGCTAAACAGTGCTGTGGAGAAGCATGAATGTTTTTTCTCGAACTTGCGCAGAACACTTGCTTACCTCTGAAAGATCTGTATTGAGTATCTTGAGCTTTCATTTGCAGAAAGGATTTGATTAGTGGATGCGAATGTGGATGCATAGCTAATCACTATGCTCAGTATTGTAAAGTGGCTAAGACTTTATGGGATACGTTTCTCCATAGTTGGTAACTGCTGTTGTAAAATGTGGGACAAATATTTAAGGAAAACTTTGAAAATAGTAGGCTGAGTCACTCTGTGAAAAGAAATTCTAAGCCAGTGTGTTAATAAGCCAGCTTCTTGGTTACTAGCATGCTGTCTACAGTTGTGGGACTGGTCTGAAAAAGTAACACCTTTTATTTTAAGCTTTCTGTGTGTGAGAAAAGGAAGTTCTTAACAATTGGATTCTTTAAGCTTTTTTTTTTTTATGTTAGGAGTCCAGACAGAGTTTGAATTGCAATGAAATACTTGCGCCTTTGTGAATCTGAAACATTAAATATGAATAAGTGGTGCAAGGGGTTTGTTGCTAACTTGTAGCTTTTTTTCCTCGCCTTGTTTAACTGTTTTTAGTTAGGCCTTCATTTTATGCTCATGGAGAGTTACAAAGCTACTCACTTAAGTATTTATTTTTTTACATAAAGCTTGTTACTGTTAGGAGATCCTAAAACATGCTGAATCACTAATTGTTAAGCCATTTTAAAAGCTATTTTAAACATCTTATAAATTTAGATCTCTGAAAATGATGTCTAGTTAAAAAACCAACAACCTAGTTTTGAAATGCCTTTGCAGTTTTAACAGTGTAACATAGTATTATTTGGACACACTTGAGTAGGCATAATATAATATCTCTGTGTCTTGAGTTATCTAATGTTGCAGTGTTTTCTGAGTTATTTGGAAAGTTTGTTAACTTTTAAATATTTTTTTCCCTGGTTTTTAAGCTTCTGTTTCACTTTGTCTCTTAATCTAGCTTTAAAACTAAGGCTTTGTCTGTGGGTACTCACACTGGGTGGATGAGAGCAGTTCAGGGATGTGTCAAAAGATAATGCCAAATAGCAAACCTATGACCAGTTTAAAGTAGTATGTGAATTTTGAAAGGAATCAGTTGCTTTACTAGCCTTTCAGGCTTAGTGAAAACCCAGTTCTATGCCTAATTTTAAAGCCAAGTGGAAAGAATGTGAGCATTGTATTCAGAAGGTAAGATGTAAGTAAAATTAAGAGTGTGAATGTCAACCCAAAACTTACTGTCCAGACTGCTTCTATATGAGGAAGCCTATAGAAGAAGAAACTTAGAAAAGTGAGATGCAGATGGAATTGCAGCAGCTTAGTTGCAGTACATACTTTAGGACCTAAATTTTTGCACTAGTTGCAGTAGTTGTATTTGTGCTAATATTGAGACTGTGGGTGTAAAATGACCTCTGATGGTGTTCACTTTTCTGCTGGATGGCAAGTCATAAGCGCTGGGAGTTAGGAAACTTCCTTGAAATCTTGATACAATTTCATTAAGTGGCTGTAGCCACACTGTAACTGATGACCTTTGCCAAAGTCTCTCCACTGGTAACTTAAAATTGTGAGTTAAATGAGAAATTTGAAACTTGTTTTGGAAATTTCCTGCTTTCCTGACTACTTCTATTTTTGAGTATTTGCTCTTGCTAGCTTTCCAGTTTCTGTGTCCATCAACAGTTGCTAACTATCTTGTGCATCAAATTATGCTGCAGTTTTCTTGAAACAGAGAGCTTAATAAAAAGAGCTGAAAAATGAGGCTCAGTGTGTGCACCAAATGCCATCCAGTATGCTGAAATGAATTTTTATTTGTCACTCTCCTCAAAGGTTACACAAATGAGAATGTGAAAGCACAGAAGTCATTCATTTAATTTGGATTTTAATCAAGAAGGTTAAATTGGAAAAAATGGTACTAGAAAGATTTATAATCCCAGTAGTACCATAATGAAATATGCAGAGTCTAGCCTGATGATATTTTTAAATGAAATGGTACTGTCATCTGAAGGACAATTTTTTTTCATTATATACAAAGAATGTATATAAACTATTTTGTACATAATTAGCATGGACAGTATTAGACATCATATTATTGTTGCAGAAAGAAGTCCTGGTCATCTTTTTGGTTTAAAATGTCTTTACTTCATATATCTACTGGTTTCTCTAGGATCAGTGCGACTTCTTGTGGTGGGCCACTAGTTCTGTCTAGCATTGGCTTAACAATTCTGCTCTTGTGATGTGTAAGAGCAAATCTTAGTGAGATGCTGTTGAACAGCATCAACTGCACTACAGCTGAAATAGGACCAGCTGAAATAGGACAGGCTGTAGGCTGATTATGTGCACATAGGAGAAGGACTGGATAGGCCAGTGGATATTTATTTTATTCAGGACTCCGTAAAGGACCTTTTTCCCCAACAGCAATCGGAGCAGGAAAGTAAAAACTCTCATGTAAGAAGTTCAGAGTCTCTTCTTAACTGAAGGATGCTCTGTTTAAAAATAAACAGAAAAAACTTACTAGAGTAAAATATTCTGAACTCATCCTGCTCAGTATACCTTTGATGGGAGTGACCTACCTACATCTCCTCAAAAAGTATGAAAAGCTACCTGCTGATGGGTGTGGAGTTTCTCATTGTAGCCTGAAATAGATTAGTGCTGAGAGAGCCCTCTCATGAATGTATATAAATGATCAAAATCTGGTCATCTTCATACATATTGTGGGTTTGCTTGTTCAGCTCTAGTGTTCGCGCAGTCATGTTTCTATATTAAGGTTGTTTTTACTTCTGGTCAATGTCAAGAGTAATTCTGGGTTTTATTTTATGGAGGATACGATGAGCTTGGAAAAGAGCAAGGAGAAATTATTCTGAAGATCTAATATGAAAAAGGGCTTTAGCTAACAATTTACACTTACTAGCTTTAATTTGTTAAGCTAGAATTCCAGAAATGGTTGTGTTCCAACAGCTACCAGTGCTGTGAGAGGAAAAACTGGATTAGAGTAGCACATGAGTAGCAAATGCATGCCTCTCAGTTGTATTGATGTAACTGGTATAGTTTTAGCATGTTATTTTGGAAACTAGTTTTATTGCAAAGTTAGCTCTCATCCATGTTAAATCTCTTCCGTTACTCAGCTTGGGTAATAAGGTAGTAGCTACTGGAAGCAGAACTACTTTTCTGTAACATCGGGTAACGTAGGGAATCTTTACGAGGTGTTTTCTGCTGACAGAGTTAACTTAATTGCAGGGTTCTCCTGTGTCTGTGCCCAATTCCTAGTCTGGAAAAAAGAATTCTGCAACGTGCATGCAGCAATTGCAGTATCAATATCATGGGACTGATGTGCTAGCTCTTGAATGCTCTACTTCTCTGGATTGTTGCAGAAAGCAGCATTTAGAGAGTTATTTGATAAACAGTTTGCATTAGAGTGGAACCTCTCCTAGTATTGCTCAGGCCTTCATCTTGCTTATCCTGTATCATCCATCTCTTCTGTCACATCTCTTTCAGGAGACAGCCAGAAATGAGTACTTTCACCAGTAATTGCATCTCCTCTTAACTAATTGTTGTGTCTGGGGTCATTCCTTCCCTGCTCTACAGATTTTCTTGTTGTTTCTTATTAAAAGTAGTTTATTATTGAGCTCTTCCTGTCTGCCAGCGTCCCGCTGTCAACTGAATATCTGAATCATGGTATGAAAACAGATGTCACTTTGGGGCCAAAAATAGTTAAAAGAAGCTTATAATAAAATGTATGTTAATGTACATACTGGATTTTATTTAATTCTTAAAACTTGAAGGATCAAGTGTTCAGGTTAGGATATAGTAAAGTTAAGGCATTCTTTTGCAACTGTAATTCATTTCTAATAAACATTCATGATGTGATTGTTAAAGCTGATGCTTTCTGGAGTACAGAAAGGGCATTTTGCCCACAAGATGTGCTTTGAGATATCAGGCTACATGGTGATGGTGATAGGGGATGTTTCACATGAACTTTTCCACAGCAGATGAGAATCCCAAGTGGACCTAGCAAGAAATTATTAAGCAGAGGTGATAATTGGTATTAATAGACTTCATATGGTCTTACAATTTGGGATTATTTTCTCTTCCTGCTTTAGAGTTACTTTGTGGTGTGATATGAGGCACAATAACAGATTCTAAAAAAGTCTTATTCTTAGTGCTTTTTGTCCTGGCTATCTGATCTGACTTGCATCTGAAAATATAGATAACCACTTACTCCACTGACTTTACTCTGCTTATACTTTTCCATCGTTTGACAACAAAGAATATCAACGGGATGATGGGCTTTCCTGTGATGTACTTTCCAGAGTTAAAGAATAACATATTTGGGGTATTCAAATGTTCAGCTTTATTAGTTTATGCAAGAAATTATGATTAAGTACCCCACTGTCCTAGGCAACCTCAGGTCCTTTGTCCGCCAGTTTACTATATAGTAACATCATAGATTTTTTTTTTAATTTTTTTTTTCTGCTGGAAATTTCCACCTTCAAACTTGGAAGATGAAAATTACATCTAAAATGGTAGGTAACTGAAAGTATAAAACTGTAATTGACAAGTGCAAGAGAAGCTATTGGGAGTTTTGTTGTCTTGGACAAAGACTGTTCCCACAATCCACCCATGCGTCTTTACCTTGTGCAACTGTTGCACGTGGTTCTTCTTGTCAGCCCAGTGATCGCTATCTCCAAGCAGTCCTAACTTTTCCTGCTCCTACATAAAATACAACTCCCTTATTCTTAACAGGGTGTTTAGTCTTACAGTGAGGAAGGCTCTACTCTGTCTTGACTAGGAAATAAGCAGTTCATAGCAGCTAAAGCATGCTGTCTTTCTCAGGAGACAAAATATTTTAAGCCTTACCAATCTGGGAAGTGATGTTTTAGTACAGCAAAAGAAAAAATGCTTACCATGGCAATGAGTCCATGTAATTGCTTTGGCAAAGCTGCAAGCAACTGAAAACAGTTTTATAGGAAGTGTTAGGGCTGATGGTGTCCAGGTAGTGATGCACCTGCATGATTTGCAAACTTCATCTTCTGAGTGAAGGCCATTATTGGCCAACAGCTATCTGTGAGGAATATTAAGACAACTTGGTATTTTCTTACACTTGAAAGACATTACTGCTTCAGATGTATACATACATGTTAGTGTCTGGGCCAATGTGAAGTACTGTTTTACAATAAACTTTACTAGCTCCTCTTGCTAGTGCTATCACTTTCACCTGCATCAGATGAGGGACAATGTCAACTCTGCTAATAACTTCCATGCAGAACTCCCTTGATCCAGAGGCTGTTTGGTTTGATAGTGGGCTATCATGGTTGGTAAACGACAGCTTGATATAAGGTCGAAGACTTTGGACAATATCATCTTGACTTCCAAGTGTCCCCCCCCTGAGTGTACAGCATTGCATGCTTGAGTAATGATAGACGTGGAAGATGTAACAATGTCAGTGTTGCCTTATAGATGACTACAAGATGCTGTTACTTGCCTGTGACTGCTTTACTGAGCATTACCAGGATTGAGTAGGGTGACTATAGAGTCCTTTCCTCAAGAAACTTCCTAGGTGGTGGTCTGCAGTGTTCTATCTGGTACACCTCTCCAATGCCCTGCATACACAGGGAGGACAGTGTAGATGAAACACTGGTTTGTCTTGGTAGTTTGATAAGCTCAGCTGTTAAATTTGGCTGTCGTGGTCAAGTCAGTGCTCTTGGAAAACTCAGTGCCTTGGGGTGTGACTGAGTACTAGATGTAGGTGACTTGGTTTAAACTGAAGTAATGCCGATGTCACAAGAATGATAGGATATTTGTGTAAGTTGGCTCAATATGGCTGTTGCAAAACAATCATAAGAAATGTTTCTGCTTACTAATCATCTGCAACAGATGTGACTGTCCCTTAAGATAGGACTTTTTGTAATGTGTACTGTGTTTCCGATAACTTGAGGGTAGATAATCACAGGGCTTTGTCTGTGGAGCCTTTCTTTAAGACAGGTCACTTACATCAGCGCTGCTTTTTGTTAGGAGCTTGCTCTTTGGGTAGCACTTAAGCTGGCTACAGTTACTTTATTCCTTTTAATATTTTGACTTCCAGAATTTACAACTATACTAGCATTGCATGGGTTTGGGGGGAAATAGATTAAGCCCAAAACATCTTAAGGAATGTAGCATTTGCAACATAAGTACAGGAGTTGATGTTACTGTTTTTCGTAACAGTTCTTGCATCTTGAAACAAAATGTGCCTCTCCATACTGAGACTGTTTGCCTTTGGATGCGTGTTGTGTAGGCTTTACAGTGGCTGCTCTGGGTAGAGAAAACTGACAAAAGGAAAATCTGCGAGTTTAGGGGAAAATCCTTCTGTGGAAGGGTTGCACCAATGGCTAGGATTAACATGTAGCCAAAGCACTTTAATACAAATAGAAGCATAACTATGCTAGAGCAAAGTTGAATTTGACTTTTAGGTGTTCAGCTTGGCATCTAGACAGAGCATTGGAAAGCTTAAATAACCCTATCCTTCTAAGACTAAACCACATCTAAGAGTTTGAGTGTGATGCAGATATTTTCAAGGTAGCTTTTTGAATAGTGCTTGAATAAATCTAGCTTGGTTTTAGATTCTTTCCTCCTCTGCTGAATTTTATATGGATTTTGCTGTTTTATGTGAACCAGTTTGGTGAATTCACCAATTTTGACTGTGGCAGAAGTTAAATGGCACTCCTACTTCTGTCTAAAAGCAGTTTTCATGTGCTTTAGACCAGTGGTTTTATTTGTGAAGATTTATTTTTGCCTTTTTTAGGGTGTTTTTTTTTAAGTTGGGTTAGGTTTCTTTTTTTTTTTTTTGGTTGTTTGGTTTTTGGGGTTTGGGTGGTTTGGGTTTTTTTTTACGATATTTTACTTTTCTGTGCACTGTGATTGAGTGTTTGGCTCTGACACTGGGCATTTTAAGAAACAGAATCAAACTTACTTTTTTTTCTTTTTTTTTTCCTACCATTCCCTTACACTGTGGTATTCTTTGCTGCTGCTTAGTTTCATGGGTTTCTACTGATGCAAAAACACAGAGGAAGAAGATACCTGAGGTGCTGGAGAAGGGAGCAAGCCAGGATAGGCATAGAAAAGCACCATTCATGAGACCAGGAATATAGAACTTGTGTTAAAGGAGGAAACTAAAAGGCTTTGCTCATGTAGCTTAGTAAAACGAAAGCCAAGAAGGGATGTGATAACACTGTATGTATGAAAACATCCTGTAAGGGGTGGGAAGGGGGTAAACACCAAGGAGGAAAATTAACTGAAGAACAAGGTTGGCACAAGAACAAATGGCTATAAACTTCCTGTATAAGCTTTGAAATAATATCCTGACTTCTAGCATAGTTACTATAGGAGTCAGTTTGTAGGATAGACTTCTGATGCTTTGAGTCACTTTAGGATGGAGCAGGATCACTCAGTGAAAGGGATTGTGTGGTTGCCATTAATAAAAGACTCTGAATGCCATAGTGTACAAGCTGAATGCTTTGTTCTACACAAACAGTTGTATCTATCTCTCCTGCCATAGTCTTGCTTGAACTTCCAGGTATTTTTGAGTCAGTTCCTTTAAAACAACCAAACAAAAAAAAAAAACAAAGGAAAAAAACCCCAGCAGTGCTCTGTATGGATATTGTATGAGTTCAGAGGAAGATCAGCTTTGGGTGAAGTTGCAGTTTACCTGTGTTGTAGAGAATGGAACAGTAGTGCTTCTAAACTTGGTTCCAGAAAACTATCTGAATATCCTGTATTGAATGTGTGTTGGATCTTACCTGCTTTAGTTAGGAAACTGCTGATTCTTTTTCTGTTAAGCTTCCAGCTATGCCTGCCATTAGGTAAATCTCTTAAGTGGTATATTGAAAAGGAACACTTCATAATTTATTAGAGTGTGCTTACAGATTTATAAATTCTAATAAGAAATAGCAGTAATAGCTATTTAGAAAATGTTGGCATGCATAGGGAGGGAAGGAGATGAAATGTGTAAGGGGAGACTAGAGAGAAATTAAAATATAAATACTGAATTATTAAAATCTTCAAGTTAAGGTACTGTAAGTAGTCATTCAGAATTTGAGACCCAACAGTTTTAGACCTGACAAAACTGTTTCTTCAGCAAACATAGTCCAAAGACTTAAGCCTAAGAATTTATTTCTTCCTTAAAGCATTATATAAATGATGCTTTGAGTTCAGATTTGTTAGTCTTCAGTAGAAGATCTCCTAAAGGTTAGATACTTGTTCCTGTTCAGTAAGGATACAGCTGTGGCTTGTGAAGATGCTGTGTACTCAATTTGAAAATACTTGTCTTGTGAATAATACTTTGGTTGAGCTGCTTGTTTAGGTTTGATCTTAAACTAGTTCCTAAAAGGCTTAAATGGCTATCTCTTTTATAAAGTGTGTGCAAACTGTGCATGTAGTAGACTTACACTTGCTTTAAAGAAACAACAAAAGTTCAAATTGTTTACCAGTCTTTCAGTTTAGATACTAAGGACACAGGCTGGTTTTTTCTTTAATTCATCACATACCTTAAACCTTCCTTGAATGCAGCTCTCCAGCGTATGGTTGCTGATATTAATAATCAGAGGCTTAATACCATTTTTAGTTTCTTGTGTTTTGTGGCTTGCATCTCGTAATCTTGAAGAGCGTGCTTGCATTCCAGACGGGCGACATCTTAAATTAGATCTCTGTTTGGGATGCTTAGGGAAAAAATCATAGTGCTTGTTGTCAAGGGAAGATCTTGAACATGTTTTAGAAAATTCTTCAGGTCAACTTATTCTCTATTGTGGTGAAAATCTTAGAAGCATTATTAGGTTGCAGGTTGAAATTGCTACCTTTATTCACAAAACCACAGCAATGTAGCTTTCCTCAAAGTACAAATCTTTAACTAAAAGTTGATTTAAGTGATAGTGGGCTGTTTCAAAAGTGTTCAGTTGGATTTCTGATAGTGTTTACCAGTTAGTCCCTAAAGAAGGCGGCTCTTGCTTGTAAACAAATAAGTTTCTCTGCCTGCCTGGACAAGAAACTTCAGAGTTGCTATGATTAGCTCTGGAATGTGAAGTTTCTTAAGCTGCTCATCACTTTTGTCTGCCTCAAATCTCTGTAACCATTTGCTTATCCACATTGCCAATGGAGAGTTACAGTAAAAAAGGAGTGTTAACTTCTCAGCCCATTTACCAGGACTTAGTAAATCCAAAAATGAGAAACAAAATCCAGTGCAAGATTTTGAAGTGTGCTATGAATACAAGGAAGATTGAAGCACAATCTGAATTTTTCATTGTTTCAGGCAGCTGTTTGTATTAGTTTTCTCTTACAAGTCTTAGCTACTACTGAAGTTTGAAGAAGTGGAGATATTTAAGCCTCAAAACAGAAAACTGGATCTTTTGAAATATTCTCAGAAACTAACAACCTTTTTTTTTCTTCACTAAAGCAGGATGTGCTTATGCAGTTGTGGATACGTGTTGCATTCCATGTTTAGGATCTTTAAGGAAGGAGACTGTACGATGTCCTAAGGTTGCTTTGTTCTGTCTAACTAGCTTCTGGAATGCATTAATAGCTCTCTAACAGCTGGAGTGGTTTTTTGGTTTGCTTGTTGTTTTGTTTAAGCAAACTGTGCCTTTTTTTCCCTACTTCTGCTATAGCAAGTCAAATTAAGAACAGGGCATTTCTTTCTCAGTAGTAGTGATATTTAGTAACTCCCCTAATTTGCACTTGTCCAGTTAAATGTTCCTGTCAGATTCTGGTATTCTCTGAAAGATCATATTAAGTCCAAACCACTTATGAATTCAGTTTGAAGATACTGTGAGGTTTAAAGTCTTGCAACCATTTCTAACTCTTACTGCAAACTCTTTGAAGCATGTTCTATTCCTGTTTTGAAGATCACTAAGGAGAATGCTGGATAAAAGAAAGCCCTGATCCTCTGAGACTCTCTGGCAATGTTTTCCCTGTGAAATGTCAAGCTACTGGTAAAAGGTCTTCCAGAGTGACTTGTAGAAAACTAAAGACATGTAGCATGAATTTGCATGCCATTCTGCACTAGCTGATTCGCATAAGGTGGACCTTGCAAATGTTGTAATTTTGAGAATAGTTTGAGCTGGACTGTATATCTTCTTGAAGACAGACAGTTGCCATCCAGTCTTACAAACCCACTGAAAGAAAGACATCTTACCAGTTTTGCTGCAGCTGCAATTGCTTGCTATGCAGCTACCTTGTGGTGATTCTACAATATCTTTTCCACATGTAGTAGTGTCCAAGCTTGCTTTGAAATCAGGGTCTCAAGCATACCATGATTTTTATTTTTTTTTATTTTGTGTTCACCCTCTTTCCATCCAGTTGATCACTTCATCTGGAGTAAAAAACGATTAGACTGAACTGTTCTTGACACAACTGTATTGGCTTTCTTCTTTGCTTTTGATGAGCTTCTTTTGTAGGTACTTAAAATACACAGGTTTTGATAACTTGCTTTGATACATACCTAAGAATTCTGACTGTTTTTGAATTTGTTTGGCTTTCCTTTTGACCGGTACTGTATCTTCTCCTTCATGAACTTGTAGAGTTCAAGAATGGTTGTTTTTAACTAGGGTGACTCCTGTTTACATGCATAATAACCTGCTGTCTCTGCATCAGACAACTCCTTGTGACAAGGGGAGAAAACAACTAAATTACCTTAGTGATCTAAAGTGACTGAACAGTTGCACAAACTCTAGAATTCAAAAGACATACTAAAATGTGTGAAGAAAAAAAAAAAGGTGTAGATGCAAGCAGTCCTGAATGTTATGTTCAGAACTGTCTTATGCAACTAAGAATGTAATTCTTGAATGGACATGTTTTAAGATATGTTATGGTTTCTTCTAGCTCGTCACTATTATTAGAAATGATTAACCTTTTCCTGAAGACTGAAGCAACAGGACAGTGTGCACTTCTCTATTCATTTTTATTTACCTGTTAATGTACCTATTGTTGCCTTTTATTTTGTGTACCTCTAGAACTTTTTCCTGTTTGTAGGATGAGATGCAGGTAGCAGGGTAGAACTTACTCTAATGTTGTCCCTGTGTACTTATGCTTCTTTTTAAAATCCTATTCTTCCTGTCACGTCATATATTCATGCTTTAATATGTAATTGAATTAATCTTGGATCACTGAAGAAGCTCCTGATACTCATCTTTAGATAGGCTTCCTATCACTTCTTTGTATCAGAGTATCTTACATCTGTAAACTTACTATGATCTTTCTTTAGCTGCCAGCTCATGCATTCCTTTAGATTGGGGTGGGAAATGTTCAGTCTGCAACATCCATATCCTATAGCCTGTGGCTGCATGAATAATGCTACTGTGTAACTTTAATGTGTGGTCTGCCAGGATATTTTAAAGCTCTTTGCAGCTTTTGGAAAGAAGGAAAAAAAAAAATCTGTTTCTGTTGCTACATCCTCTTTTTTTGGTTCCATGGCATTTCAAATCCTTTCAGCTTGTGATGGAATAGTCAACTCCTATTACTGTCATGGTATTACTTCCTATGTATTAGACTTTAAACCTGTTTGGTTTTTTCCCCTCTGAAATCAGTAGTCCTTTGCTAGCCTTGGTTGCCGTCTCTCCAACAAAGTTGTGCCAAGCATGTTCTAAAAACTTAATGATGATTTATCTGCTGTCACTTAGAGCAGGCATCCTTGTAACTGTCTCTTCCCTCTTCTTCCATCTTTTTTACAACTCAGCCTTATCCTGTGACTGATTACATGGGTGGTTATTTTGGTCAGGTTTTTTTTTTTGTTTGTTTGTTTCCTGAGAAGAGTTTCCCCTTGAATAAACAGAAATCAAATTATACAGTATAACATCGCTTCTTTCTTCTGTGCTTGCCCTTCTTAAACTGTGTTAGTATTGTTCTCCTACCAAGTCTGACATTGAATCACCTTCTGGTGTCTTGTTTCTTGTCCACTCTTTTCAGTGTTCTTGGCTATTTAGCAGACTGGAAAGTCATGCTCTCTTAGTGCATTATCCTGTGACAAAATTGCAGTTGCTTGTTGTTCTCTCCCAGTCTCTCAGTTCCCATGCTTTTCACAGGATATACCATGTACATTTTAATTTTTCTGTGTATCATTCAAACCTATCTAAAAGTCTAACAAATTAGTAATATTTCTCTTAGAGAAGGTATGTTCAAGTAAAGCTGTTGCACATGATAACAGCAACATACTGTTTACAGCATAGTACTGGGTTCCTTTTCAGAATCTGTTCCTGTCTGTCCCTTAGCTGAGGAATGCTGGTAAAATCCTACCTGAATATTTGTTTTCTGGAATGTCGTTCTTGAAACCCCTCTTCATACAGATGCCTCCATTTCTCTTAAAAGTCATGTTCCAGGGGCTGTCAGTGAGCTTGTAGAAACATCTGAGGAATAGTTTGTGGTTCTTACTATGTAGTGTGACTGTTGTTCTTGGAGTGGACTAACTATATCCATTCCGGATGTTTTTTAGGATCTCTATTAGAGGTGCTGTGCTAATGACTTAAACAAGGACTATTACCGTCTCCTGCATTGTGAAAGTTGTGGGAGAGGTTATCAAGGATATTAAGCAACTCATCCAATAAGTTCAGACTGGGGGTGAACAGAAACTTTATAGCCAGTTTTGGTGACAACGTTCAGATAAAAATGCAGGCAGAACAATTTACAAGGTTAATGATGTCTTTCATCTATTGTATACTCTGCCAAGGGTTACCTGTAACAGTAGGGAGAGGGTAACTCACACTGGCTTATTTAAGTGATTAGTCACTGTGGTGTCTTCTGGCACCATTTGATATGGCTAACCTCATCTAATGGCTAGCTGCCACAGCAAGGATGGTGTCCTTGTATTGTATAGCTTCTAGAGTAAGGAAAGAGCAGGAATGATCTTCTTGCCACATGGCTAGATATGGGAGGTGAATAGACGTAAAACTGGCACTATCAGGAAGCTGATAACTTGTGACAAATTCAGCTTTTCCAGCCAACTTGTGGAACAGTTTTGTATAAATCCAGAAGCTGTGCAAGGGGGGGAAAGGAACCACACAGCCAGTGCAAAGGGATCAGCGGCTGCTGCTACTATGCTGTGCTGCTGCTTATGCTGCTGTGGAGCTGCATCTTTAGACCTGGCCTTTGAAAAGGTAGAGTCACTATTTGCTGACAAAGGAGTGTTGGATAGGGATGTGACAAAATTTCTCTTTTAAATTGCAGCTTAAGCCAGATGTACATGAACAACTCTCCAATTCCTGTTTTCACTGTGATGATGTGTTTGTCTAAGGTGTTCTTTAATTTCTGTGTCAACTATGTATGCTATTCTACTTGATTAAATGATAAAAGCATTCTATACTATTCTGTTTTATGTTGGTATAACACCTCTTTTAGTAAAGTTTATCAGTATTATTATACCAGAAAACTTCACCTAATGTATTGCTGTTGGATCAGTTCTGTAGTAAACATTGGGATGAAAAAATACCTTTTGTCTCTTTATCTGTAACATTTTAACTTTCTAGCATCTGAAATGTGATTTTCAACATATTACTTGACTTTTCTATAATAAGAGTGTTACTTGGAGTAACCTAAAGTACAGATATGTATGCGTGTAGTAACTGAAAAGAAAATGTTTTTTCCAGTAACTAGGTTATTTAGTACACGTGAGAATATCACAAAAGTACATTTCCAATCCCTTCCCCATTTCCTTTTGTCCACCATCTGAACTGGCCAAGAGGAGATGGTTATGCTAATAGTAGTGAAGCTGAAGAATCTAGTGTTGGGTGTGCTGGCAGTGCTTAGCTCCTGCTGCTCTAAGAAAACCCTAAGATTTTAAAGTTGCACACTTTCCCAGACTGATTCTGATTAAAAATCAGGGGGGATGGTGGAATTATTGTGTATATATATGGTTTCTGTCTTCTCCAAGTTGTTCACCTAGCTAGACAGCTGAATATATATTTTTTACATGCTGCTATTGGATGTTTTTTCCTTGCTTTTTAAAGGGCTTTTAAAATTTGGCACTTCGCAGTAAACTTAGAAATGGCAGTTACATAAACAGTTGTTTAGGCCCATAAGAATGGTTCTTATGTTCTTCAAATGTTTGAGAAGTGCTAGAGCTACCAGCTCTTGGTCTAACCATGAGGAGCAGGGGTGCTATAGAGAACTGCAGCGGCACGATTGTGGTCTGTGGTGCAATTAACGCTTTAAAGCAGATGAGAGAACACAGTTTCTGTGGAACCCTATGTCTTCCTTTCAAACACTCCTGGAACCAGAGACTAAACTTGAAATATGACTAGATACCAGTGCAGAAATACAAGGAGCATAGTGTATCTAATATAAAATAAATAGGAAAGGCCATGATTTTGTGTTGTTAAAACTGGGAAGCACATGTGGTCCAGGATCTTGTTTTTGGGACAGCCCAGTATGACTATAGAACAGAAATACAGTCTGTGGTTTGAAGTAAACACTTCTGAGGAACTTTCCATAGGTTTTTATATGGCAGTATTGGATGCTTTGCGATGCGTGTTACTGCATGTTCCTGTTCTTCATCTGCAGGAGCTTCTTTTTTCCTCCTCTTTTTTTTTTTTTTTTTTTTCTTTTGAAGGCCTTGAAATTCTGAGGGGAAAGCTACAGTAGAAAAGTGCCCTACATGGTGGTGAGGGTATGAATGGAACTGAAGGCATCTGTTCAGTAATCTCTGAGGAAATGGCTTCAGTAATGCTGCAGAAGTTTCCTTTCATTTATGAGGAGTACTCAGATGATAGTTCTACCTTAGAGCTCTCTAAATAGGCAATTATACTTAGTAACAATTCTCACTGCAATCTCTGAATCAGTATTGCTGCATAGTTATTCTGCTAAAAAAAATAATCTGTGATGTTTTTTGTAAATAATATTTACCACCTGAAATAAAAACTTAAAGCATGTCTCCTGTTAGTGAAGGGTGGGAGACAGGAAGGGAGTGAAAATCATTTGGTCTTAAGTGAGTAAAATTGGGGAGTAGAGTGGCAGAAATATGAATAGATCGATCTTCCACTCTTTAAAGGATCTCTCCCTGTAGGAATAAATAAAATGTTGATGCAGAGAGAGAATTTACTCTGTAAAAGGCTGTATGATGAGGCTCTTAACTTCAGGCCTTAAACTGTCAAAAAAAACTTGTAACCTTTCAGGTGACTTCTGTTTGTGCTTTATTAAGAATTGCAGAAAACAGCACTAGGGATCTGGATTTTTTTGCCTTCACCTATGGCTTGGGGAGAGGGAATGCACATGGAGAATGTCCACTTGCAAAAAGTAACTTTCACATGAATCTTCAAGAAATAAGCTTTCATGAGTGAACACCCACATGGAAGTATGCATTCAACTACTTATTAGTGGATTCTTTTTCTCCCCTGATCCTGCTCTAGATTAAGATGCCTCCTGCTGGGAATCTCCTCTCTCTGTGAGCCAACTAACTTCCAGATTACGAGCTGCAAAAGCCGAGATTTGGCTGGAGACAGTGTCCTAAGTCTTGATCTAGACCTAAGCTAAGGTCCTGCGAAAACACTCCATAAGGCTTATCTGCAACTGCCTTTGCCATGCCAGGGCAATCATAATCATCTAGTGCCTTTCCATTTTCCCACTCCTTGCAAGAGTTAATGCAGAAGCAGTATGAGAAAGGCATACACTGGGCATGTGACCAAGGGAGAAGCAATACAGTTGATGGGAACATCAAGGACAGATGGTGTTTAGCACAGCTGCAAGTCCAGTTCCACTTCCAAGGAGGAGGAGGCCTTGCTAACAAAGTCCCTGATCTAAGAAGTTGGGCTGTAGCATGTAGTCCTTCTTTGTGGCCCATCAGTGTGACACAGTTTAGGACATCTTAAGCATTACAGTTGTGTAACTGGGGCCTCTGCAAATGAGGCTTCTTAAGAAAATCTAGTTTTGGATACCTCAGTCACTTCCTCAAGCAGGAGCAGAGATTTTATGTCACTTGTTCATGTAGTACACCATTGTCATATCAACCTCTAAATATGTTACTGACTTCATGGTTAGAGAATGGCCAGTATATATTCACAGCTCCTGCATGTTGGGTGGATCATCTCTTACGCAGATCAAAGATGACATGCAGAGACTGAGTAAGATTTTTAAGTCAAGCTGAAAGACACTTGTTCTTGTCCATCCAAAGGGAGTACTTCTTTGCAGGTACTGGGTAAGACTGCAGAAGCTTAATAGTAGCCAGAAAGGATGAGTGTTTATTGGAAAAACAAATAAGACTGGAACTAGAAAATAAAGAGGTAATAAAGTAGAAATATCCTAATGGAGATTAGGATGTTTATATTTGATTATTTGTATTTGCAGCACAGTGGTGATTGGATACAACCAAAAGTAGTAAGTTTGTCCTCTGGAAGGTGAGAGGAGCTGTAAAGAAGACTACACCCTGTCTACTTGTGCTGTGCAGGAAAGATGGGTGTGAGCGCACCCCTGAGATGTGCTAAGTCTTCAGCTTGAGAGATCTGTTCTCCTTTGAGCACCTGTATATACATAATGCACATACAATACCCGTACAAAGAATTAGGCTATGGCATCTGTTTAGTAATCCCAAGTAGCTGAAGGTGTTAGAAGGTCTTAAATATCCTTTCCAGCAGACACTTGATGAAGTCATGTAGGACATAAGACTTAAATCAGTGCTGCTTATGTTTTGCATGTTTAGTTAGCAACTAATGAAACAGTGCATTATACTTATTTATAGTATAAGGATCTTCTGTAGAAATAAACCTCAATTCCAGCTGGACAATTGGATCCTTGTTCAGATCCAGCTAGGCTTTCCTAGCTATTTATATGGGTGTTAAGCAGGGCTCACAGATAGCTATCTCGTGCTTCTAAATCTTTTTAATTGTAACTTTCCAGTGTCATTTTGGGAAGCAAACTCTGACAAACGCAAAGTAATTTAATATGCACTGGGTTGCATGTCCTTCCTATAGACTTGCCACACTAAAACAATTCCAGCCAAGTGGATCCTATTTTTTATAAATAAAGCGTTGGGTTCGTGATGCTGTATACGAAGTAGCCTGAAGAGAACAGAACTGATTACATAACTTGCCTGCTGCCTTTTTAGAAAACACAAAATTACAGTGTGAAAAGTGGACTGGACAGGGATGAGATTGGAGAAATATTAATTTAAGGAGCTTGAGTTAGTCAAGCCTGACACTGCTTGAGTTTCAGACTGGTTTCCTCTGTACATAGCTAGAGTTGAGAAGCATATTCCAGTTGTTTGCTGTTTGAAAAACAAGATGTTTTTTAAATATAACTCTAGTATGAAGTCTTTTCTCATCAAGGAAGAACAATGCATTTTGTCTTGGTTATATTTAATTTGAAAAGAAAGATGAGTCTGAAATGCAAAGTGCAAAATTGACTGTCTGTCCAGATCGGAAAGTGTGAATTCGAGTTTTGCTTTAGGGCTGTCCTTCTGCAGTGGTGTTCAGTTGATGTGGCATGTTTTATACTTTTTTTTTTTAAGGTTACTTAAATAAAACAACACAATGTTTTTACTTGCAGCACTTGAAGAATCGGAAAGTGACATTTATGTGCGATTCATGAGGTCACACAAGTGTTATGACATTGTTCCAACAAGCTCTAAGCTTGTTGTTTTCGACACTACGCTACAAGTGAGTATTCTCCTTTCAGTCTGCCTTTGCTTGCAGTTCATTTTTTGAAAATGAGTGTTTCCTGAGTGTTAAATGAAATTTGATCTCCTGATGAGAAATTCTCCCATAATGCTGTGCTTTGACTGTACAAAACCATATTGTTTCAGCTGTATCTTACATGTTATACTAGAGGAGGAGCTGGGGGAAGACTTCCTAGCAGAACAGAAAGACAGGATATAATTTGTTTTGCATTTGGAATCACTATCTAAAAATCTTTCAGATGGGCCCAAACTTATATTGGCTTCTTTGTGGCTATCTGAATTTACATAAATACATTTTATATAAAGATCCCTGTGAAATAGTTAAAGAGTATCCAGGTGTTTTGAGCCTGTTCCCACTATATTGGTAAGACAATTTAGGACTAAAATGGATAGCTTAATTATGCAAATTATTACATTCTCCAGAAAATTTTTGTTTTCAGTTTCTCATTTTGCTTTTAATCAGGAAATCATCTGCTAGACTCTTGGCTCTGTCTGAAGAGTTTGTTTGCCAAAAGAAGGCATTAGCTGCCTGCTATAGAAACAGACTAATCTGTTCTGCAGTGTGGTAGAAAGCTGTGGCTTTCTTTTTGTTTCCTGGATTTTGAATCGGTGTTTTTTGGCTTGCTTTGATTTTTGTTTGTTTTGGTGTATTTTTCCTTTTAAAGATGCTATAATTCTGGCTTAACTAAGCCCATTAAGTAATTTTGGTTTGGAATGTACTGCTCAATTAGACTTCAGCTTTCCACAGTCAGAGACAACCATGTAATATATACTTAGTCCCAAAATGTTCACAGAACCATCTTGCGTATCAGATAATCATATACAATGCTAGATTGAGTGCTATGATCTAAACGATAGAAAGCCTGCATTGCACAAGGCAAAGTAATGGGGTGCATCAAGATCACTGCACACCTCTTAGTCTGTTTGTACAATGACCAACAGCATCTTTGAATTCCGCAGCATGGCTAAAAGAACTGGAGCTTCAGTTACTGCACAGTACAAAGAAAGCAACTTTGTAACTTCAGCACTGGACTTTTTCAATTATCCAGGCATGGGGCTAGTGAAGGAGTTTCCTTCATCTCTTGAATTTATTTAGACTCTGAGCACACTGAGGCTTCAGTGTGTTGCCTCTGATACCTTGGCTGAGTCCTTACAGGTAAGTATCCTATCCAGTACTAGTGTTATGTTAAAACTTGAGCAGGGCTATGGTTAAGATTCTGCCCATGTGCCAAAGGACCTCCTGCTGCTAACTGATCTGGTAGCTAAGTAGGCAATGCTGAATGTAACAGTTGGTCACTGGTGTATTATGTCAGATTATTTCCTCCTTTACCCAGAAAGCCAGACTTCTGCTGGAAACATTTTATCCTTAAGCACCTTGATATCAGTGGAACAGTCATTTTTATTTCCCTAGGGTTCTTCCCTGTGATTTACTGGACACTGGATTTTGTAGTGAAAAGACACCTGATCTGTGATTAGAGGTGGAAAAGGTAGCCTATAGTCTTAGGGGGGGAGCTTTCAAGCACACAGACATCAGTTCTACAGAGTTTAAATGTTACCATTGTTGATTTTCTTTGTATATTCCGCTTCTTGACTGTTTTGAGAATAGTCTTTCAACTGCGTCTTCTCCTGCGTTTCACCAGTCACGTGGATTCTGATTGTGCAAGCACTGTAAGCTCTAATGAAGAGTATCTGTTACATTTGGATATTTCACTAATGAATACTTTTTACTACATTCCTTTTCAGACATTTTTTTCTCTGTCTCTCAGAAGGTTGCTTCTTTGGGAGGTTGTCTTGACTTTTTCACCGTCTCAGAGGGAAAAAAAGTTATGCGGTTTCTTTTCTTCTTCCCAAAAGAGAGGATGACTCTCCACTCTGAACTAAAGAATTCAGACTCCTTTGACCTGAAAGGTCAAATTTGGGATGGTAGTGTTTACTGTCACTCTCTCAGCTCTTCTCAAAGGCTATTAGCTTCTTTTTTGATTCCAGGGCATATTTAATATCACACTATGAGATGATCTGTTGGGAGTTGGTACCTGCAGTTTGTTGGCATGACCCATAACCTGTTGAGTTCTCAGCTGTCAGTGGTCACCTGGGTCAAAGACTTGAGCTCGGTCACTGTTGCAATTGGAAAGATCAATTTTCTTTATTCTATGAACCAGCTAACCTTGGTGTCATGGGGGCAGGTCACCCATTCCTGTCGGATTACCCAGATCTCTTGATGAAGTAAATAAAATCTTGCCAGATAACCAGTTTGCATTGCTGGAGCTGCGTTAGGATAATGATGTTAACGTAAAGAAGTTATAGAGTTTCACCTCCAGTTGGTGAGCCAGCGTGAGGTAATAATTGGAGAAGCAGAGTGAGTCAATGAACCTTGTGAATTTTCACCATAAAGGAAAACAGATAATAGTAATGGAAAAACTTTCACCAACACTCCACCAAAATCCCTGTCTTATTTGGGATCCCTAATGATGGTCATGGATTACGGCTGGAGAAGAACAAAGCATGCCTTGGTCTATGATCATGGGGTCATATTCTCAGTCTGCTTCTCCAGGTATTTGAAAGCAGTGGTGGTAGAAGGGAAGTCTGGTAGTTATTCATTCACACTTTAGTATATGACAAATGTGGACAATATCTTGAACCTGGAGTACTGGTGAGGAGATTTTTTTCTCCAAACTGCTTTTTTTTTTTTTTTTTTTTTACTTTGCACCATTACATTTAATCCCAGTTGCATAACTCTTATAAAGTCATAGTATTATTGTAAAGCAGTAGTCCTCTTCCAGCATTGTCACTGTCTTCCAACTTCGCAGGTTTCGCAAAACTAGTAACTTAGAGGGTTATCTAAGAAAACATTAAGCAGGTTGATGTGAGAGCTTGTCCTGGGCTACACTGCTGAGAGGAATTCTAAATACTTCTCTTCATTATTTACTTTTGTAGTTCTTTACCTAGCACCTTGTATTAATGTTCTACCTTCAGTATCTTCAAAACACATTAAGTTTCTTCAGCTTGATCAGTGTGGCTGGTACACATACATGTGTCTGGAATACAAAAGTTGAAATGCTTTTTTTTTTAAACAGCTGAATAAGTACATGGTGGGGAATGTACCTAATAAGGGCAGTCAAAAACTTTTAAAATTTTGCGTTTTAATTTAATATATAAATCACTTCTTTTCTAGTACTTCAGGACTTTGTATCAGTTCTTATTTTGAAAATGTAGTACAGAGCTTTGTGAAACATTCAGTGTCCATGAAACCTCTCAAACTGAGAGGATTCTACAGATATTTGTCTCTCCTGTATCTGTTTCAGCCCTACCCTTATCAATGTTTCTCCTAATTTAAAACAAACAAACAAAAAACCCAAAAAGCCTGGTGCCTTGAAAAAGTTTTCTAAAGATTTGAATTCAGGTTTTTAATAATGCTAGAGCTAAAACAGAATATATAAGGGCTCACTTTCATTTCCTTAGTATAAGCTAGTAGCAGTCAATGGAAGAAGCAAAAATGGAGCTGTGTTGTGTTCTAATGGCATCCTTTGAAAGATTCTGCCGTTGGACTTTTATTTGACAACAGTATCCCGTCTCCCTCTACTGGTCAGCAATCACAGCACACATCATTTGTTTTTACCCTGGAAAATTATTCATGAGATACTGTGGAAAGTATTCTAAAACTGTTGTTAGCAGTGGGAGTTGTTAACTTATATAATATGGCACAAGTCATACTGCTGAAGCAACATCTATTCATAGAAGTAAATGTTTAGTCTCAATGTCTTTGAGGATTTAGTGTAAAGATTTGAAAGGAATCTTGTTTTAACCCTGGATAAGAGAGGAGATGGTAAGGTACCATTACACTGGAAACAGAAAGAAGGCCTTCAATAGCAGAAAAAGTAGCTAATAAAGAGCAGGAATGGGCTGACAGTCTCTTCACACCTTCTTATTTGTCAGTCAGAAGGCATGGGGGCCTTTCAATTCCAGCAACTCCCAAACATCTTGCTGCTTCTAGGGCTAGCACACCAGTCTGGTCTTGCATGTCAAGAATACACCTGTGCAACTGGCACCTACACTTGGCTATTGTGAAAGCAGTGGTATAAGTAATGCACTTCCGTTAGGCATCAGATCATATGGTAAGGGTGCGCTGTGCTGTGCTTCAGCTGGAGAGTGTGCCACTTGGCACAAACTTGAGCAACATCTATACTAAATAAATAAAATGTACTTACTGAGCCAAGGTCTGTTTACCTGCCTGAGGCCAACTGGCACAGCTCAGTTTGCCTTAGTATAGCTTAGTTTATATTTCCCCTAAAACGGAGTATCTGCATCTAGCCTGCCCAACTGAAATGGTCCCTAGGCCGTACTGAACCCTGAGAAGTGGGAGAGTGCTAGATTTAGACTGACAGTGGGCTGTTCTTTCACCCTTTAAGTTTACTAATAGAGATGTAGCCTGTAAGTATTTGCTTCTTCTAAATATTTATAGAATCATATTGAACTCTGCTTCAGCGCTGTGGCTTTCCCCGGCCTGTGACCCATGAATATTCCTTGTTCATGACAAGCTTCAGCCTTTTGCTTTTCCTAGAGAAGATGCTATCTTTGCTTGATGCACATTAAAAACTTTTTAAAAGTCTGATCTGACCAGGAAGGGAGTCAGGAGACAGATGTTAGGAGCTATCCTGTGAAGTTTGGAAATTTGACTGTGGATGGTGGGGAAACTGGGCAAGTTGCAACAGCATGCAGCACAGTGTGGATAAACTGTCTTTTTCTCATCTCTTGCACATCTCCCAAGATGCAAACAATAAGAGGACAAAGACTTTACAGCCCTTTTGAGGGGGTTAGGATGGTTGTCCCTTGAAGGGCTACTCTGTGAATGAGCATTCACTTATTGTTCTTTTTCATTCTAATTATTCAATAACTGGATCTGGATTATTTTTTGTAATAGATTTAAGGAAAGCAGTGAAATGAATGCAGATTTACTGGATACCAGCTTGTGTCCTCAGGGCAGTATTTGAGTACTCCTCTTGTGTTAATGCATTTAATGTGGCAATTGAATAAGATGACAGCCAGATCCGGCTGTACTTTGTTGGTTTTAACTTGTATCAGGTACATACAGTGACACAGCAATCTGATCTTTTTCATTTCCTTTGAAACTTCTAATAATGCTTTGAAGGAAAATAGGAGTTTTAGTAATTCCTGTATTAAATTAAAATGTCAGCAAAATATAGCACTTTGTTCATATTCTATCAGTTTACTTTTGTCTAACTAACACCATCTACTAATGTGACTTCATTTTTTTCCTTGTTACTGCTTATGTTTGACTTAGTGATGTTTTCTTTAGAGAACAGTGCATTTCCCATCTCCCCCCATCCTGAACTCTTTGAATTTTTAAAGGAAATGGTTCTTACCTAGCTTATAGCAGTCTCTGAAGCTTAACTCTATAAGCTTACTTAAGGCTAGATTTTTGTCTGACCTTCATACAAATCTACTAATTTGTTTTGACTTTGCCCAGCCTACATAAAGATGAGAAGGATTAGTTTATTTTGTAGTGCAGAGCAATTAACCCTCCAAGAAGAATGTAAGAGGTAAGTATAAGACAGGGACTTCCCTGCTCTTTGTCAAGCAGCAATCTGCAGTCCCAGGAATGGTATGTTTGTAGATTAGTGGCTGTGTCTAGTGAAGTTTGTATAAGCTTTTGTGGGGTGAAAAGCTCTATCTAACCTTTGGCTAAATGATATTCTTACCTGTTCAAGTAAGTTTGTGTTTTAATATTAAAACTTATGTAGCTTTTGCTCACCATGGCCTTGAACCTATTTTTTAAAGTATTTGTCCAGCACTTCTCCGTAAACATGATTTTTATTAGTTTATGTGGAAACAGTCATCAAAATAAGCTTTCAAAATCCTAAAGACTCTTTCCTTTTATATCCTGAAGAAATCTTGGACAATTTTGCATAACTTGAAGGTTAGATTATTTAACCTTTCTGTTTAATAAAATTATCTAAGTTGGTTAAGGACCAGATGTTTTTATCACTAATGTAGGCTTTTGTCAGTAACTGTCACATGCTAGTAAGAGCTCAATACTTATTCTTCTACCACATAACTAGAAATACATTTGGAACAGTCTTCTGAAAACTTTGTTAGTGGTTTAACAAGCTGGAAGTACATATAACTTCTAACTTCTGCAGAGCATGCAATGGTTTCCACATTAGAAGAGTGGAAGAGGGCTTGGTATTTCTCTTCCTTGTTCTGACTCTATTCAGTAAATGGATTTATTGTTCTTGTTCCCTCCAGGTCATTCTTGACTGGGGTGTTGCCTCCCTCCAAGGTAATCAGATAGACCAGGCTTCCAGGAAGAATGCTCTAGAATCTTTTGCTTCCAGAAACACACAGCAGAGTCTGGGTCAGCTGTCACAACAGAGTTCTCACAGTTTTACAAAAGGGTTGACTGTCTCTTCCTTAATTGGCTTTGAGGTTTTTCCTTGTAGAAGCTGCTAAATTTTAAACTATATACTGTCTGCATTTCTGAGGAGTGTGAACACCCCTCCTTGCTTACCAGTCCCACAGAGCTGTAAAGGAATAATGTCATTTAGCTTCTAGCTGGCATGTGGGCTGAGGCAGTTGAGCAGGCCACATAAAAGCTCCCTTCATTGAGATCAAGCTGGAATCAGTAGCATAACGAGAAGACTATTGTGTTTTTTTCAGAGCTGCTCCTATTGCTTGTACACAACAAGCATAGAAGCTTAATTCCTGCAGCTCTCAAAACCAATAGGAAGCATTCATTCCTGGATCTTGGAAGAAAATACTATAAATTCATTGTACCAATTAAGCAGAAATTTCTTGTTCTACACAGGCTCTAGGTAAGGTGTTTGTGCTTGGCTGAGTGAAAGTCAGGCATCATTCTTCTTGCCTTCCCCGCCACCCCACCCCCAGCCTTTTTCTGGTAAGATCTTAATCTGTGAAAGAATTTCTGTACCTTCCCAATGCAGCTGGTCCCAGTCTGCCAAGGAGACTTACCTAACGTCTTGCTCTTAGCCCATTGTGGCATGAAATCTAGCAGCAAGAATTCTGGCTTGAAGTGATTTTTTTTTTTTTTTTCCCTTCCCCCCCCCAAACATAGCTGTGCTATTTAATTATTTTTTTAACTAGAATGCTTAGGCTCCCCTCAAACAGCAAGTGGAATTAAGTATCAACAGAATACCTTACTGAGACGGACTAGCAGTTGACTATAGTCATCAACCAGCATCTATCATGGATGAGCAGACCAGAAGTGAGTGGTCTTGATTAAATCAGCACGTATGTGGTGGTAGAGGGAGAAGGAGAGCCCTTAACTGCTGGCTGCAATATGGGCATATTGACATAGAGTATCAGTTGAGGTCTTGATTTGGTGTCTTCAGTTGGATCACGACCTTTTCATCTGGATGTGGTATCGGGAGGACTTCTGCATGTGGACGTAGTACCTGCTCTCTGGGAAGAAATCTAGAAGGTGTGCCTGCATACTTTAACTTGAGGATAAGACCCTATCTGTTATTTTCAGGTTTTGGCTTTAGTCTGAAGGGTATTATTCCATCAACTCTTAAATTTTATTAAGCAATCTATGGCCTCTAGTAGTACATAATCTGCCAGGACTGTTCCCTTTCCATCTTCTGTGAGTGGAGAAGAGAACTGAATTTTGATCTGGTTTCATGTAAGCTTTCCAAAATTCAACATGAGCTAGAGCTTGTGGATGTTTTTGGTTGGGGTTTTTCAGATGTTAAAGTAAATGTAGCCACTCAGTTAATAACAGGTTTGTCCAAATTTTCTCTGCTTTACTTGAGGGTCTACTAAGGTAAAGGAGGAAATTCTTCTCTTCAAGACCTGCTTGGCCCTTGCCCTAGGCAAAAGTCTTTATTAAGTCCTTAAGTAGTCTTTTTTTTTTTTTTCTTAAAAAGATATAGTCCTTCAAGGAGGACATGCTTCTACCAAATTCATAGACCAAAGAAGAAAATAATTGGAAAATAATTTGAATGCAACAGTCATCACGCTGAGATGGTTGGTTGTAGTCTCGCATATGGTTTAGTCCCTCCAGACAAGCCAATTTATAAAAACTGAACTATATATATATATGCACTACAAAAGAGGTTTTTAACTTTTCAAAATAGCTCCTTTATAGGACTGTAGTTTTCTGTGACATATAAAGATGTGTGGATGGGACATTACAGCTTTATTTGAAGAAAAAAAATGGAATTGCAAGTTAATGTTTAATATCTTTCCCAGTGTTTTGTTGGTCACTTCTTGGGAAACACAAAGAGAGCAATTTCTATGAGAACTTTAACTGTTTCCTGATAGTAGGTGTCATCCCTAGATTGCAAGTTAGGAGAAGTGTTTTTCAGTTTCCTCTTGACTGCTTGGAAGGCTGATGTGGAGATTCCATGGAAAGTTGGTCTACCTCCCTGAAATTTCTTTGCTTCAGGTCTTATGTTTGGGAAGAATTGGCTTCTCCTCAGTTGAAGGTGTTTAAATGTCATTGCCATCTGGGTGTGAATTGCTTCAAAGCAAAAGTGCATGATGTATTTGGAGAATATTTAGCTTGTACAGCTTTTCTGTTATCAAGGTGATGATCGTGGGATTTGGGTGTGAATGCTGGAGTCCTTGATTACAATTTAGTTTGCAAAGGTTTTCAGACCATAGAAATAAATCCTTTGAAGATGATGCTGACAGTGTGGAAGAGGAGGGTTGCCCAAAGAGCTTTCTGTGGCAAAGTTGTATTTTCAACTTAGTATTGTGTTTTTTCTATGTTCCCACGTACTGTATCACAAGCCACTGTGCAGGTGAAAATTGGGTGGTGAGCCTTCTCCAGTGAACCGTATTGCATTACCTGGTATCCAGACTTTCAGTAGAAGCTGAGAGTGAATAAGGGAGGGGGGGACAGTGTGAGCACCTCCCATCATTATTGAAGAGTATTTTTCAGATAAGAAAGGGTTATAACTTGCTGGACTTGAGAGTGGGCTTGCACCCTATTTGACATGGTGTTAGTATGACTCAAGTAGTTAGTTACCTTGATTTGCCTCTTCACTGGCTGCGTTGTCAAACAAGTACATGAAACCAGTCATTAATTCCTTGTACAAGATCTGCCTTACAGCCTCTGATACAGAAGAAGTACTACCTGAGATTCTAGTGATGTGAGGCAGTAGCAGGGGAGACGTTATAAACCTGTCTTATTGCAGCTAGATCATCAGGCTTGCCTTTCCCTGGTAGCAGTAGTTGGGACTCTTCATTTTTCCCTCTCTTGGAGGTATGCCAAGATTTGGGCAGCCAGAGAACTTGCCATGCTACTTAAAGAAATCTAGTCCTGTTTATGTTGGGATAGAAACAGTTGTCCCCTTCCTTGCTTTTTCACATCAAAAGCATTTGAGAGTCATTGTTGTGGTTTAAGCCCAGCTGGCAACAAAGCACCAGGAGGCTGCTTGCTCACTACTCTCCCCTGCTCCCATGGGATGGGGAAGAGCATTATAATGAAAGGCTCGCTTGTGGGTCAACACAAGGACAGGGAAGGATCACTCACCAATTATGGTAATGGGCAAAACAGACTCAACTTGGGGAAAAATAATTTAACTTATTACCAATCAAATCAGAGTAGGATAATGAGAAATTAAGCCAAATCTTAAAACACCTTCCCCCCACCACTCCCTTCTTCCCAGGCACAACTGTGCCCCTGATTTTCTCAACCTCCCGCCCCCCCCGGCAATGGTCCAGGGGGACGGGGAATGGGGGTTGCGGTCAGTTCATCAGATGTTGTCTCTGCTGCTCCTTCCTCCCCAGGGGGAGGACGCCTCAGTCTTCCCCAGCTCCAGCATGGGGTCTCCCATGGGAGACAGTTCTCCATGAACTTCTCCAACATGAGTCCTTCCTATGGGCTGGAGTTCTTCACAAACTGCTCCAGCATGGGTCCTTTCTGTGGGCTGCAGTCCTTTGGGCACAGGCTGCTTGAGCACAGGCTTTCCCATGGAGTCACAGCCTTCTTCAGGGGTATCTGCCTGCTCTGGTGTGGGCTCCTCCATGGGCTGCAGGTCGGCATCTGCTTCCCTGCTCACGTCCGTGGGCTGCAGGGGGGACAGCCTGCTGTTTCACCATGGGCTGCAGGGGCATCCTTTCCTCTGCTGCACTTCCTCCCCTCCTTCACTGACCTGGGTGTCTATATAGGTGTTTCTCTTACATCCCACTCCCCTCTCTGCTGCAGGTTCCACAGCAAGTTTTTTTCCCCCCTTCTTAAATATGTTATTACAGAGACACTACCACCATCTCTGGTGGGGTCAGCCTTGGCCAGCAGTGGGTTTGACTTAGAGCCAGGGAAGCTTCTAGCAGCTTCTCACAGGACCCATCCCTGTAGCCCTCCCCACCACCATCACTACCAAAACCCTGCCGTACAAACCCAACACATGTCTGTCAGCTCATAAACACATTTAGACCATGGGAGTAAAGTGTAGGTTGCCCAGTTTTTATGCAGTACAAAGATCACTGCAGAAGCCTGATGGTTTTTCTGTTACAACAAAGACCAGTTGTACTACTCTTGGTGGTCTTACTTGGTAAGAACTATTGAAATACAAGTGTTTAGCATCTGAGAAGTTTTGGGGTAACTTTCTTGTGCCATCTTACTGTAACAGTGAGAATAAAGACTGTGTTCTGGAGTGACTTTGTTATATTTGTTCATATTGTGAAGACCTACGTGCTGTTATCCCTTGAAAATGGAAAATCTTTTCCCCTTTACAAGGGACCCCTTGAGAAGGCATTCCATGGCTTGCTGTTTAATACTTTGAGCATGTGAGTATATGGGTACATCAGTTTAACTTTCTATGCTATGTCTTCAGTCATTCTTACCCAGTTTAATAAGACTGAGTGCCTTCCTCTTGCAAATTTCTTTCAACTATGTATGAAACTTTGTATTTTATTGTGCTAGGAAGGGTTATTGCTCATCAGGGATCACCTGAAATACTTGGTTTTGATACTGTGGTCCACAGTGAATTTGAGGCATGTGTTCCCTCTAAGTTTTGTAGCCCTTAAAATCATCATGAGATAAGACTGGGAGTTGTCAGCTTATCCAGTGAAAATGACGATGAGTGTTCTAGTTCGCCTTGGAGCATCCATCCATCAGGAATCAGAGATGGTAAAAGTGTCGAGGATCAGCTGGGTATGATACTGCTTTTATGGGAGCTCTGTGCCAAAAAATAAAAGATAGAGTTTCTTCCTTTCTGTTCTGATCTGATAGAATAAACATTTTTGGGGGTTACATCAGGGGCTTTTCAGGCAAGTAAAGCTAATATCCTGGAGTTGGTTTATGCAGTGAAAGATGAAGCAGAAGAAGTACACATTTATGGTCTTGCCCTTGGATGGCAGTCATACCACAGAAGTTCTGGCAAATCTTTTAACACTGTCCATGCTACTAGTCTTTTGCATCATCCTCTTGCTTGGTGCTGGCATACCTGAAGGTGTTCCATAACTGGTTTTTTTGCTTCTATTACCTTCCAGATTTCCAGGTCAACTTTGGCATTGAGACAGTGGTGCTAAGTTGTGTGTCTTTCAGCACAGTAGCATTCTCTACTCAGCACTGACCCTTTAGCACCAGGAACTGTGACAGCTCTTCTCTCTCAACATCTTGCCAAAGACAAGAACCTTTTTGCAAGGCAAATGAAACAAGTGATTTCAGCTGCTGTGACGACAGCAGCAGTCACCTCACTTACCTTATGGGACAGTCCTGTAAGACAAGTTTAAAAACCCACTGGTCACTCATGCATGTAGGTACAGTTTTCATAACACAGTGTTAGGTAAAACAAGATACATTTTTGGAAATAGGCTCATACTCAGTTTTCCTTTCAGATGCTTCCCTCACTGACAGATGTTTACTTGAGAGAGCATTTCTGCAAGGGCTTGTAAGATTACTGGTCTGGTATATCACAATGAGGAATGTCCCTTTCAGTATTTCCCATCAGTGAGGAAAAACATTTTCTGTAGTCTGGTGAAATCTTCTGTCTGCTACCACAGTTTCCAGTGCTACTGCCTGGTAATCAAGCTGTTTTGGAGCTCACTAACTGTAAGGGACAAGGTTTTCCAAATATTCTACTACGTGAAAAAAAGGGACTTTCTATGTTATGGGTCTAACTCAGTCTTTCTTGATAATGACTGTTACACTGGAAGAGACTACATCCTCCTTAAGACTTATTATGGAAATATTTGAATGGTCTGCAGAAGCAATGACTTCCAGAAGTCCTGTCTAACCCAAATTAGTCTGTTCTTTTATTCAGCATATTCACAGTCAGTGTAATGAGGTCATGTAGTAAGAAAACCTTGTTCCTGTTCTGCTCACTGTAGTATAATAGCAGCTATTGTTGAGGTGATCTATGAAATACATAGGATTTCAGTCACTGTGTTTCTTTGCTATAATATGACCCTTCTATTTAAGGGGCAGAATGTTGTGAAAGACAAGTAGTCACATAAAGTGGGATTCCTCATCAAACTGTAAATGTCTAGACATCTTGCAGTCAGTGAGGGGGGGAAATGGCATCTGTGGGATACAACTAAATGTCTATCTAAGGCTGGTGAGTCATGCTGCAGAAATGACTGTTTCCCCTGGTTGTCTATGAAGAGATGCGGTGAATATTCAAGGTCGGCATATATGTCAGAACAACCTCTAAATTTGGGCAGAAAAATCCCATTTTTAACAGTTCATTGTATTTGTTAGGACCACTACATGGTTATTATTAACAAAAGTGCTGTGTTTAAAGAATGTTTGTACATGGTGTTGGACAGCAGCAATCTATGGGATCTGGCCGACGAACAATGGTTTACGAAGGTCAGGCCAGTCCAATGCTCAAGATCAGAGAAAGAGCAGTGCTGGCGGGGTTGAGAATTAACAACGCTGTTGGAGGTCCAAAGATGGGGCATGGTTTAGATCTTCAAAGGCTATAAACTATATAATCTGAAAGGAAGGTCCTTGTGGGTATTTTCTGCAAGAACATCGCTGAAATGTCTAAATGTGCTGGACAGGAGCCCAGTTCCACACCCAAGTGCTTTGGCTGACCACCAAGCAGTACTTCGGGCAACTGAAATTGGTAAACCACAGAAACTAAAGGAGAGTGTGAGTGTATGCTTGCGCTCGCAAGCAGTTTTAGCAAATAAGAATTAAGTTGGTTTTTTGCTTTGTAATTATTTAAATAAGAGACAAGTATTAACATTAAGAACTGATGGCATTGTTGCTTCATTTAAAAGGTAACTGTATAACAGTATAATGCTTTCTACTATAAAACTGAAGAAAACAGGAATGTCACTTAAGCTGTGGTCTAGGAGGACAACCCAGAGGGATGAGTTTAAGTATTTCTTTACTAAATTGTGGTTGTTTATTACATCAAATGTTTAATATCCTAATACCCAAGCTAAACTCATTGTCTTTTGTGAAGGATCTAAGTCTGAGCTATCTCAGTAGCTGTATCTGTTCAGCAGCCCTCAGTTTTTCCCAAATCTGTCTTTTAAAGCTAGACAAGACAGTGTCTAACTGAAGATTCTTGAGATTCTTGGAGACAAATAACTTGCAAATAAATCAAACAGAATCAGGGCAAGTACTGATCCTTTGAGGAAATGTTCTTTTCCTTCTGGATTGTCTACAAGCTCAGCTACTTGCCTAGTATATCTTTAGAATTGCCTCTTTTGAAGTATCATTCCTGAGTCTAAAACAATACCTCGATTTTACCATCTTGCCAGTCTGAACATTGTGCTAGGTGGTGGTTTTTGCTGCTACTGTGACTGAGAAAAAAGTAGCAAGAATTTGGAGGTTGCCTGAAGTCCTATAGTTAGTTAGTTGACTCTCTACATCTTTTCTGCTGTGGGCATGTTTCTTTTCCAGGTTGTCAATTACACAGTTTGTAAACTTGTTTGAGGAGTTCTGTTGCATGATTCCTATCTGACAGAAAGCTATTTTCCCCCTGGCTCTAGTAGATTAGCTGTTATCTTCTTGCTCTGATACAGCTTGAACATTTTACTCTTGCAGGAGACTTGGGACATAAGTTGACAGTGACCGTTAGCTCATGTGATAGCTATTATTATGGAAATACATCAAAGCTGCAGGCTTTCAGCTTTAGGCAGGTTGAGTGTACTTTCATCTGTTTTGCTGAAGAATGGTTAGAACTTATTTTACCCCAAGGTGGAGTTAGTCTGTGTGAACTCACTTCTGTCTTGTATTTGCTCCCAAGATAGCTCACTGCTGTTAGCTTTTGCTGCATTAACTTTAAGTGTGATGCTGTTATGTGGGAGCACTTAATGTGTCTGCCTGGAGGGTTTCTTTGTGGTTTCAGTCTTCCTTATGAGTTCATATGTTCCTGTGGTGGATTTGGTAATGTTTGTTTTGCCTGACTCCTGCTTCTGTTAGGAGGTGGCTGAATACCTCTGGGACCTTTCTGTTTAACCATTTTTTAGATACATACTTTGTGGTGTGTATCTTATGGTCTTATTTGTGGTCCTGGGTATTTTTTTCCCCATATGGCTTCTTCAGTTTTAATGCAGTTTAGGGATGGTGGCTGTTAAGCAGGTCGTTATTCCTCTTGATTGATATGGCTGAAGCACCCGTAAAGTCAGGAGGCAGCTTTGAGAACTGTTGTCTGCTGAGGTCAGGAGGGTAGATTTCCTTCTGATGATCAGAGAGAAAGCAGTCGGGCTGCATAGAGGTAGCAAGAAATATGAATTGCTTTCGGAAGACTAATCTTAGATTGGAGTTCATGTACAGTACAATAACACCATGTATTTGAAACATTCACTGCAAATTACTGAAGTGTAGACAGAGATGATGTGTTCTGGTGCAGAGTAGAAGTCTTACTAACTTTTAGAAATTGAAATAGCTGCATTATAATGCTAAGTAGAGTCTAAATGAAGGTTCTGTCAAATATCATACGATACTGGTTATCATATGGATGGCTTTGTGAACTTTTCCAAGGAGGTTGTAGCTACCAATGGCAGGCTTACATTTATTTTTTTCTACCTACATTTTTGTTTGTCCCCACTTTTTTGAATGCTGATACCATTGACTGTGAAGCCCTTTTATTCCTGCATCTGTTGTGGAGAGGAGCCCCTTGGCGCGTATAATTTGAAGTAGACACTTAAGATACCATTGAATAATCGTGGTCTGTTCAGATTGCAATCATCAAGCAATTGCAATTGCTACTTCTGTGTTATTTGGAATAAGGACCAGTTTCATGTATGTAGAGATACAGATTGGCTAAGTCTTAATTTTGTGCCAGGTCAAGACCTGGACAAGAACCATCACTTCTGTATTATGTTTTCCATGTGAAGACTATTTAGTGGTGTGGGCAGGACAGGAATGATAACATGCTCAAGCATATCACTAGGAGATCAGGATTTTGAGGTGCGCTAGAGCCTGACTGCTCAGAGAACTAGTGTTCACAGGGGAGTTTTTCTTTTCTTCTGAGAACGACACTATAACCTTACAACCTCTAATTCAGAAATCGGGGAGGGTTAATTCATTTAAAAATTAAAGCATTTGGTTACACTTCTTTAGCAGCAAAACAGGCTATCTAGTCCTTTTCAGGCATAACTTAGTCATATTTAAAATAATCAAACAATCTGTTTTAATTTGTATAAATCATGAGTCTAAAAGCTGGAGAGGGAACAACACTTATTGTTTCAGTCTTTTTTTTTTGTACAACTCTTGCTATAGTGAACATTAACTAGAATATAGCACAATCATTAAGTGTTAAGCTGTATCTGTAAACTGGACACTTGTGTAATTCATTACAGATTTATTCAACATTATGATGGGGGGGTATAACTTTTATGGATAATATCAAACAGGAATAAATTTGAGGTTGTTTTTGCTAAGCTTTTTAACCATTTTAGAAGTAAAAGTCTTGATGTTTTTGTTTGGGGTGTGTAGTCATTCTAGTTTGAATGCCACCTACCTGTTTGTACTGCATTTTTTCCTAGTAACTGGGGAAACCCTTCTGTTGGTGTCTGGTGTGCTAAATTAAGAGCAAAGATTTGTTTAGTTGTTCATTCTTTTTGCAGGTGAAGAAAGCATTTTTTGCCTTGGTGGCAAATGGTGTGAGAGCAGCTCCACTGTGGGAAAGTAAAAAACAGAGTTTTGTAGGTAAGTAGTTCTAACATTAATCAGGATGTCTTGAATTCCCAGGGTGCTTTACTGTTGCAGAAGATGGTCTGGGGCTATCCATTGTCTAACATCCTAGAGCTATACTGGCAAGGAGGTTTCTTCTTCCTCCTTGTGAGGAGTGAAATGTTGCCAGCTTTCATATTGTTGCTGTGCTTTGAGAATCATTATTATTCTTTTAGGTCCTGACCTTCTGAAATTTGATCTCAAATATTTGCATTCACTGTATTTAAAAATAAAGGTAATGGTCACAAAAAGGGAATTTGAAAATAGGAATTATAAAAAGGAAGTATTTAATGTTACAGTAATATACATGCAATACGAGCATATCTTTCTCTGTATGTTATCAGTAAGGTGCACTGAGAAATCTTTAGATACCAGCACTAATGTTGAATGCTACAGATATGTCCCATATTGGGAGAAAAACGTTGGATCTATGTATTGCTTTTTTAAAAGTCATGTAATTAATTGCCACAACAATAACCTTCCAAAGTTAGATCTGTGTTGCAGTTAGAAAACAGGGTCATAGTCACAGTTACAAGTATTACTTAACCTGGAATGTATATGGAGGATTCTTGGAAATGAGTGGTAGATACTTTACAAAGTATTTGTTAAAGTACTTTAAATCCAAGGGGGGGGGAGAGCAGTAGTTTCATGCAGTACATCATAGGAATGCTGTGTGTCTTTCATATTTAATTTAATTTTCTGTCTGTAACTAAGCTCTAGTGATATAAAGCTGACCTCCAGATTAATTTTTCCCTTCCCCACTTTTTAGTTTCTTCAGTTTAGATGTAAGAGTAGTAAACAGTGGAGCAATTACATCTTCCCAAATTTAGAACTTGAAAGCTCAAAAAAGATTAGCATTTTCAGGTAACTAAACTAATCATCAATATTGTATTACATAGTTTGCTGTTGATGGTTAAAATGTATATGCTATGGATGTACTGTCTGTTTTTTTTAAAAAAGTCATATTTCAATATAGACACTGAAGATCACTGTGGAAATGATTATATGAAGTTCTTTAATAGGTAATATTTAAGAAAATGGATCATACTGTTCCTTCATTTGAGTCTGAGAGTCTGCCTGACTTGGCAAGTACACAGTGAGAATGTTTCTTACTCAAGAAGAAAATGGAAAGCAAGGACAAGTCTCCTATGCTTAAAGATGTTCTAAACCCCCACTTTTCTTTCCATGCTTTTGGGGGTGGATGCAGTCTGGGTTCAAGGTTGTCTTTGAGTCAGATTGGAAGAAGAGGAGAAGCACATAGAATATAATTTTGAATATTATTTCAGAAGTGTGTTTTTATTCTGAAGTATTATATCAGCATGAAAGTGAATATACATGGTTTTGGAATTCCACTGTTGATTAGTCCAACACAAATAGTATGTTACATGGATTTAATGTTTATTAAATTAGATACTGTGAATATAAATAGAGAAAATAACTTGAAGTTCTATATGTTAAGTATATATCTGAAGAACTTTTTTTTTTTTATATATCACTTGTTACAGGAATGTTAACAATTACAGATTTCATTAACATACTGCATAGATACTATAAGTCTCCAATGGTAAGTATGATGCTAAGCTATACTTTTATCATTTGCCAGACAGTACAGAGACTGAAATATCAAACTGAAAGATTGATGATGATTGTTACTATTATTTAAGTCCTTGGAATATTAGATATATCACAGGTATTGCAGGGGTTTTTTTAAGAAAAGATGACTTTGTGAGCAAGGTAATGGAATGGTATCTGGATACCTGGGTTCAGTTCCCAGCTTTAGCTATAAAGGTCCTATGAGCTTGGACTGATAACACAATCTGTCTGTTTCAGTTATACATGTATAAACATGAGGAATTTCCTTAACGGATACTACCATTTATTATGTTTTGTGTGGTGCTTACCATAATGATAGCCTTCCTTTTGGATACGAGGCTCCATTTAGTTTTTTAACTAATGAATAATGCATTTGGTATGAAGGACCTGGCTTAACACACTTATTAAAAACTAGATGTGCTATAAAAAGTATGAAGGCAAATACTTCATTATTGATCACTGTATTTATTTGTGTTTAGGTTGTTTCAAAGCACGTATTTCAATAGCAGTCAGAGCTCTATATAAATGGCAAACATCAACCAAAGAGTATTTGGGGGGCATGTCTTTAAGTTATGTGAAAAAGTTCATTGTATTTAAAAATCAGATATGTAGCTATGGGTGGTTCATGTGTTTTATATAGTCATCTTTGTCTCATAACTATGATAGAGCTATTCCAAAGGGAGTATGCAGAGTTAAGCGGAATGCTAGCTTACAGAGGCTTGAATACATTAAAAGGTTACTCTGTTCTTGGAGTGATGGTGTAGAATAAACAAGTTAAACTAGTTAAATATATGCAAATATTTTAGTTACATGGCTGGGTTGCACAATCAGTTGGAGATCTGTTGACTTCAATTAACTGTAATTTAAAATTCCCATTGGCAGTCAGTTGATGAAACTCCCTAGCTTTCATGTTCATACAAACATTTACATCCCTTTCTTGTTCCTGTCAAATCACAATTCCCCCTCTACCAATTAAAACGTACGTACTATGTTTTACTAGCTAAAAAATCAAGAACAGTGGGATGAAGCATACATCTAATCTATTGCGCTTCTCAAAGCTCATGTTAATTTTTAAAATTATAGTGAAATTCTTGTCAGATGCCAATAGTGTGGTACACTGTCCTTTCTTCTTGTTAAAGAATTTTTTCCCCTGGGAATTTACAAGGGGTGGTGGAAGAAGCAAATGAGAATTGATTGCACACTGGTAACTTCCTTAAAATGGTTTCCATATTGTAATGACCCTCAACCTCAATACTACCAATTTTTCCATGTAACTTTACGGAAGGACTGACTGTTGTCACTCCTGTTTACGTTGTCTAACATCCTATTCCATAGGTTGTGCTTAAAATATTAGTAGTAAGGAGGAATAGCTGAGAAGTGACATTTGACTAAAGTGATTGATGTGGTCTTCTATTAAAAAAAAAATTAATTAAAGTTCCATCAGGGAATGCCCTAGTCTTAATAGGTAATTTATAGTTCTTAAAATTATAGTTCTTAAGTATTTTAGTCATTCTTTCTAAATGCATCAGAACACATAGTGTGAAGCATGTTGCTGTTCATGTACTAGATAATACCTTTAAATGATTGAGGGGAACATCCAGGTAGTTTTTCCCTATAGTGTGGTCCAAGAACTAGGTTTAGCCTCATCTCATCAGCCTCTAAAGTGGTCTCATTCTTCTGATCACTTCAGTAGATCTTCTGAACTGCACTCCACTGTCTTAACTGCCTTTTTTGTCAAGTGTCCCCAAAGATTATTTAACTTACGTAGGTTTCTTTTGTGTTAGCCAAACCCGGTGTATTTCAGTAGTCCAATTACAGTATATCAATTTAACATTCCCTTAAACTCTTCAAAGGATGCTAATTCCAGAGAGAAATTTAAGTGTAGTCTCTTTTAGTTCAAAGTTAAATGTAGTAGGCTTTATGGAGACTTCTACCCTTCACCTATAAACTCCTTACCTTCTGCAGTGTTTGCAGAGGTACCTGACAGAGAAGATGGAAGTAAGGGATAACAGGCACCTTTGGCCGAGGCTACAGCAAGTGCAATTACTATTTTAAGCGGCTGGCTTGCAGCTTGATACCTTTAGAGAAGGGTAGCTTTCACAGCTGAAATATTTTTAGAAAACCATTAGCAAGATAGAAGGAGCTACTCTAGGGAGGTTATACAGTCTTTTGACAAAGAACTTTGTGAAATAGCTGCTGAATGGCTGGAAGTTGGTGATGTGACCATGTCTTTTTTGGTTTTATTTTGTTTTAAACTTCGAAGACTGGACTCTTACGGGTAGTTTGATGTTACTGTGGATCTGATCTGATGATAAGCTGCCATCAAAAGGTGCAGACTTGCCACATCCTTTGTCCAGTATCATTTGCCTGTCCTTTTTGTGAGCCAGTTAAGGAAGCTAAGCCAGCAGAAAACTAACATTTTTGTAACTTATCTTTGCCTGTTTGGTTCCTGGGACCAGCTGAACACAGGTCAGATGAGCAACACTGCTGGCGCAGGAGAAATGCTGAGAGCATGCATGGCTTAGATGCTGTGTCTGAAAACATTTAAAGAATGTAAAATTTAGTAAAAGTTTAAACTGGGGGGGGGGCCGG
>JANZLQ010000078.1:38081308-38104053 GCA_026212715.1 Elanus axillaris
GGCAGAATACAATGTCAGTTCTGATTGAACTGAGCCACTAAACCAAGTGTTCTTGCTTGTTTATAATCAAGTAACAATAAAATTCATCTCTGTTAGCATTTAGAATTCAAGTTATCAGGGTAAGCTTTTTACTGGTTTGGGTGTGAGGAATCATCAGGTGGTTTATGGTGCCATTATTGTTTTAAGGTGAAATAAATTGCTGAGTAGATGTCTTTGAGTCTAGAAGAGATCTAGACTACAAACCTAGGCAGGTAAAAGATCTTTCCTGTCCCCTGAAATAATAGGTCCAGTATGGTACTCTGCAATGAGCAGGATTGCACCCTTTCTTCTTGTTATTGCCAAGAAATGTTATTCTGGACTGTTAAATTGCCTGCAGTGAAATGTAAAGAAATTATTCAGGTATTTATAATGTTGTTGATGATGTTGGGTTTAAAATTAATACTTCAAGCTAAATTTTCCATCTACCCATTGTAGGTTCAGATTTATGAATTGGAGGAGCACAAGATAGAAACCTGGAGGGGTAAGAATATTTACTACTTGGTTGATAATTTAATATGTTCTAATGTTTTTCACAGTAAATTTTTAATCATAGATTTAGCTTGTCTCTGTCAACCTACTTTTTAATGTGGAAATTTAAGCAGAAATATTAAAAGCTTGTCCATTGGCTCCTGCTGCTTGTTTTTCTATTTAAACAGTATGTGGACTGGGCTATATACTACTTTGCCACTCGTTTGTGATTAGTACCATCTTGCTCTTTAAGAAAGAAAAAAACTTGAATAAGGTGGCATGTATGGCTGTAGAGTTGATGAATATATGTGGAATGCAAATGTATCTGAGCTAGGATGCAGAATGAGGGGCTGACCCTATTTATTGCGTGAACTGATGGATGGAGCAGCAAGCTATGCCCGAGTGAATTGCGTGATGTGATTAGAAATTTTTACAGCATGCTGAGTGTGAACGGAAGTGCTGAATGCAGGGAGGAAGCTTTATGTTAAAAAACAGACTGTAGGCCATGAAATAATACACAGACGTACACCATGCAGCAGACCCCTCACAGAAAAGAACTGGTAAAGAATTATTTGCTGCTGTTGCAGTGACCCCTGGTGGTAATCGGTTTAGTCCTGCTTTTAAAACTTTTGGGGTTTTAATGTCAATATAGAGAAATATGCATAAGTGGTAGAATAACTAAGGTAACTGTATATGTTGCTGTCTTTATTCCACTTAATTTTGTACGAATGGATTCATAAAATGTTTTCATTAAAAAGCTAATGTTTTCATATAAAGTGGTAATGGTCTATTAATTTTCTATACACAGAGCTTTATTTACAAGAGACATTTAAACCTTTAGTGAACATCTCCCCAGATGCAAGGTAGGTTTCTGCTTTTCAGTCTGCTTAACTTGAAATAAACTAACTCCATCTCAACACTGAATTTAAGACTGTATATAATAAGAAACAATTTATATTTTAAACTAGAGTACAATAATGAAGGACTGTCTTTTAATATAATCAAGAAGGTGTGAGAGCTTTTTATTATTGTGAGTGAGGACTCTTAATTATTCATAGAAGAGAATTCTTAGTTAAATTTTTGTCTTTTATTAGTGTAACTGTTCTGGTAAATGAACTAGACATGGATCAAAATAAATTGCCCAAAAACATGCCAAAAAAGCAACATGATGACCCTTCAAGCCAGCCTGCAAGTCATGTTTGTTTCACGAAAATCAAGAACTGTACAGAGCCTTTCAGCTGTCTTGTTCTCAGCAATCATAGTAATTGAAAACGTACAGTACTTTTCAACCCAAGTGACTTCCCTTAACTAAAGGAAAGACAGTATCTGTGTGTTTTGTTCTGCTCTACTACTAGGTTGTGTTCCTTAAAATATAAATGACTTCTTTTCTCCTTGTTGGAATTTGAAAGAAATAGTTTTTAAACTGCCATTATACCTTATTTAACAAAGGTAACTTGAGAGAGAGCTTTAGCTGATCACTTAACAACTCGAGTACTACTTCATTGCTTAACTGGAGAGTGGACTTCTGATTCTTGCTTTCAGTTTGTGTAATAAGATTGCTTATGCCCTATCAAAGGAAACTGGTGAAGAGAGCTCTAGTGATTACCTCGAAGTAATGATATGCTATATCCTCAGTTGAATTGCCATTAGGTCATGAATAAGGCATTCAATTAAGTCATAAGGAATGTATTTTGAATGGTAGCTCTTTGCAAAGGTTATCATTAAGACAACAAAGTAGTACAGTTGTTTTCAGTCAAAGGGAAGTATTGCAGTAAAGAAGATGCAGTAGGACATGTATGAAAGGATAGAGCAAGTCAACTTAAGACTTGATCCAGAAATGGACTTGGGTTCTGTGACAATCAGACTGTAGCACTTTAGTTAAATGCTTACTCGAGCAGTGGAATCTACAGTGCAATGGTGGGAATCTTGATTCCAGGTATATCAAATGGGGATAGTTCATCCCTGTAATGGACTGAGAACATATAGTTTATTGTGTATGGGAAGAAGCCTATTTCAGCAAGTAGGTATTTATCAAATTTTACTAACTTTATTACTTACTAATTTATTGCAATTTGTGGCCAGCTGTTTTATTATAGTCTTACTAGGACCGGGGGGGGAGGGGAAATCTGTTACTTGCAAGAAGAGAAGACTTACAGAGGTCTATGTACTGCTAAATCGTATTCTGCAGCATCTGGAGGAATGTTTCAGATCTCCTGAGAATAACTTTTTGCCAATCCCCCATGATAATTCAGTGAAGTTCTAATTGTTTTGGCTTAATTGCATATATGTACTTATCCATGAAGATGCTCTTCCTAGAAAATGTTATAGAAGTTTGGCATTGAGATGCATTAAGTGCAAGAACACTGTTTTTCACTGTTTGTCTCTGAACAGAAATGTTCATTCTGAGTGCAGGGTTGCTGTAAGCACAGAACTCGCTGGGAAAACAATTTACACCTTTACATCTTTACACAAAGAGATATTTCTGCTATGGTTTCTACCACAAAAAGTCACTTTCCAACACATTTTCTTGCTGGTTTTAGATGTTCATGAGCATATTGTTGATGTGTTTTACCAGCTGCAAAAGTTTAATTTGAAATCCCTTAACTTCTGTTTTCTATAGCGTTAAAGGTAATTAAAATAATTTCTTATCATATGTACTTCATAGGGGTTTGTAAATATGTGTATATATAACTTGACATTACTAATTGTCAGTTAGAACTCATCCATTTTAAAAAAAATGTTTTTCTCCTCAGCCTTTTTGATGCTGTATATTCATTGATCAAAAACAAAATCCACAGATTGCCAGTTATAGATCCAGTCAGTGGAAATGCACTTTATATACTTACCCATAAAAGAATCCTCAAGTTCCTCCAGCTTTTTGTAAGTATTTAAAATTACGCTTTGCTTAACTGATTTTTTTTTTACCCCAGTAGACATCTTTAATGTTAAGTAATTTAAGTTTTAGTGTAGAAACTTTGTGATAAACTTTCATATTCATTGTGTCTGTGTGTATCTTCTTGATAACGGAGAAATTAAAGCTTGATGTAGGACCTGTACATTACTTTTACTTTTAGTCATTTAAAGAAATCTAAACACCAAGGACTTGTCTTGGCTATATGAGTAATTTGCTGTCCTTTCTGGAAGATGTCCTCAGGTTCAGAAGCTTGTTTACATGAAAAGAAAAATTAATTGTGTCCCAGAAATGAGATTATCATAGACTACAGTGAATAACATTAGTCACAGGAATGAATAGGAGGCCAAACAAAGGAACAAGAGTGCAAAATAAGCATTCAGTGTATAGTATGTTTTGCTGTCTTCTCTCTGCAGTTTCAGTGCGTATGACATAGCTTAGGATCAAAAGCTTTTAGTGATGCGTTGCTCTGAAAATAAATGAGAAAAAAATTAAATTACATAGTCTTAATTTAGAGTCTCTTTGAACAGAAGTAATGCATCTAGATCTGAGCTTGTTTTGGCTTTACGTTAATCTAGTAGCAGATTACAGTAATCTGTAACAATCATTTGGAATGTGTAGATGGATGAGTGAATACAGATTTCCTGATTATATATACCAATCGTGTGGAAGCAAAGTAGGTGTAGAAGACATGGTAGATGCAGAAAACTTCACTGTAAATAAATTCATTCTGACTTTCCTAGATGTCAGAGATGCCAAAGCCTGCCTTTATGAAGAAGAATCTGGATGAACTTGGAATAGGAACTTACCACAACATTGCCTTCATACATCCAGACACTCCTATCATTAAAGCCTTGAATATATTTGTAGAGAGAAGGATATCGGCATTACCTGTTGTGGATGAGTCAGGTGTGTGTTGGGTCTTCTGTACAAAAAAGTGTGATAACATAAATGGTGCTGAACCCTGGATTGAAGGGGGGTGGGGGGTGGGGAAGAATTTTTTAAAAATATACAAAAAAAGGCGGGGGGAGAAGGGGAACATAAAGGAATATTTGTGCAAGATGTAGGTTGATAAACTTGGAAGAACTTAATGGTTTGGTAGATTGTTTGGGGTTTTTTCCCATCTTTCCTTCTTGACTTGTCTGTGTTCTTTCTTTCTGTGTAATTATAAGTTAACAAATGAAAGCAGGAAACAAGAAGTCTAATTTTGTATTTTAAGCACTTTATTAACTTTTGGTTTTCTTTTTTAGGAAAAGTTGTAGATATTTATTCCAAATTTGATGTAATAGTAAGTATATCTCTTAAATTCTATTAAATATTTTATATGCAGTAAGCATTTGCAAATTAATTTGTTAATATGTCAATTTTGGCTATTTTATTCTTTAGGCTTTAGTTAGCAGACTGAATAAAACATTCAATTCATCCTGCAAGGCATTTCTTACTACTATTATTTAAGCTATCCTTAGTAATACTACTTGTACACAGGCATCTACTGCTCTGGATGTTACCCAAAACTAGATCTGGCTGTACTCTTACAAAAAAGAGGGCATAGGGGTTTTATGTTTGTTTCTATTTTTGAGATAGGTTTTTCTTTTCCCAGCTGCTGCCATTCCACAGTCTGTTTTCAAAGAGAACGCAAATTATTCCATGCAGTCTGGGCACTTTGTACGACTTGACCTTCTCAGTGAATTGACCGTAGTTTTGTGTGAGTCTCTGGCTTCAAAGTACTGCGTCTGTATTCCTTTCGGCTTAGATCTAATTCAGGCCGCTATTTCTGGTTTTCCCTCAGGAGTGCAGCAGCATAGTCAGATTCATGCCATGGTTTGCCAACCTCAGAGAGCAAGGGCTCTTCCAGTCTTGTGGTCTTCAGAAACTGGAGAAATATATTTAGGGGTTTTTTTCATCCCTGTCCTCTCTCAGCTGTATGTACCTGCCTTCTAATTGAACTTTTGATAGATACCTTTTTTTTTTTTAGAGATTTAAGTGCCCAAGTTGCTTGTTCTGCCAGCCTGCTAGTGCTAATGAAGAATCCGGATGTCTGAAATACTGTGTAAAATGCTTTCAGAAATATGGAGAAGAGTCCCAGATGGAAATACTTTAAGCTTATAAATATCTCTGGCTGCAAACAGTGACATTTCACAATGTCACTGTTCTTGCCTGTCTTTTCTAGGTGTTTGTCTTTTTGTTCTTTGGGATTTTCTACTGTGTAAGATCCTGTTCTGCCATAAAAGCTGGTCAGGGAATAGGTAGTAGCTGTCACAAAAGGGATCTAACATACAAAAGACAATGAAATTTCACAGTTGGTGGGTTCAGTGTTTCAATTTCTCTTGTAACTGTGTTAGTCTTTGAGGCAGGACATGTTTCTTTTATTTGCCGTTCTTATTTAGAAAGACACCAAGAGGAAGAGGGTTCCTTATGTGTTTCACTTTTCTCATTTTAAGTGATAGGGTAACAAAAATTATAGGATTTTCAAGATGCTGGATCATTTCTTTTTGGAAAAACTATGTACTGGGATCAGGAAAAAAGAACACCACAAAAGCTTTAGGATATAACTGTTTGTTCCCAGCTAGTAACATGGGAAGGAGTCAGGGCATCTAGTGAGTATTTGAGATTTTCCTTATATATACTAGTTTGCTTATTAAATGGGGCTAGAGGAAAGATTCTGTTCTTAAAAGATAATCACCTCTGAGGCTTTCAGGTTTTCATCAGTCTGCTTCAACCTGATCTTCAAGCTTTAAAAGAAGAAGAAAAAAAAATGTATAGTCTTATTTTCCAATAAACATAGAATTTCCAAGATTCAAATGGTGATATTTAACTTTAAACCATGTGGCTAATGGCTTACTTAAATCAGTGGTTTAAGCTATGCTTGTATATACAGCTGGCTAAGTTGATAGATTTCTTTCATTTTAATAGAGTTCTCAATTCATTTTCAGGTTCTTGATGGGAGAAACCTGGGAATGGTGTGTTTGTATAGAAATAGCTTTATATTACACTAGTTATTTTGTGTAGGGTGACTTCTGTTTGCAGAGACTTTTTTTATTTTCTCCTAGTGTCCTTCATTAGGAATTAATGAGTAAACTAAAACTGCTTGTATCTTCATGATCATCTCAAACCTATCTTGTGTTCAGTGTAATTCAATCCAAAAACTTGACCGATCACAGTATATTCTAGCCAAGAATTATTTTCATTTTATTGCTTCATCCAGTGCTTTCATTTTTAAAGGTCTGTCTTTGTTCTTCCTTCAGTGCATCAGTACACAAAATCAAGAGGCCAGGATATGCCAACACTTATCAAAATATTGCTATGATTTTGCCTACAAAGAAAGCTTTTGCTGGTCTGGACAAAGTCCTCTTGCTACAAGCATGGTCCTGTTCTTAAAATGAAAGTTGAGAATGTCAGCTTTCAAACTCTTTTAATCTTATTCCTTTTAGTGGTGGTGATAGGTTTTCATTTCTATTATTTTTATAGTACTTATTAAAATACATATACACACACCCCAAAAAAAATTGTTGTCAAGTGGCAGTGCCAGCACAGTCCAGGAGAGGGAGTTTGAGCCCACAAATAAGAAAGGTGAAGAAAATCTTTAATTTGTTCTCTTAGATCTCCACTAAGATTTACTTTATGGGTGGTGTTCAGAACAGTTGGTGTCTTCCCCTATCTTATGAAAAACAAACAACAAAAAAAAGTATATTCTTAAAGCATAGTCTGTATATTCTAAAATCTGTAGAACTTCATGTTTACATTACCTACTCATGGCAAAAGCAGGATGAGTGACATCAAGCCAAATATCAGATAGCAAAGTAAGGAGATTTTCACTGGCCTAATGCATATCACAGAACAGTTTTATCAGTTAACCCAGTCTGTCATATGGTATTTAACACAGTTGCATGCTTGACTGTTCCCAAAAACTGAAGCTAAAGAGCATCTGCTTTATTTAATATGTGACTTGGAATAGACTCAATTTACACCAGAAATGTGTATCTACTTGATGCCAAAATATTTACTTTATTGAGTACTTCATTACTAAATACTGCGATGTGTTATGTGCCTTGGGGTTTTTTTTTCATTTTTTTTCCAGAATCTTGCTGCTGAAAAAACATATAATAACCTAGATATCACGGTGACGCAAGCCCTACAGCACCGTTCTCAGTATTTTGAAGGTGTTGTGAAGTGTAGTATGCTGGAAACACTGGAGACCATTGTGGATAGAATAGTGAAGGCTGAGGTGAGCTCACTTTGTATTTTTTCCTTTACTGTAAGTTAACAGTTGTGTTACCAAACTAATAAACAGTAGGAATTTATCCTTTTCAAGTTATTTTGGTTACTTGGTGAAAGTATTTTTTTTCATAACTAGATGTGTTGGGTATTAGTTTTGCTTTATAGACTTAGATGATAGGTGCTTTTAGGAATGTGAAAAATATTGTATGGTACATCTTGGTTATAATACTCGGTTATTTGCATTTCTGTTTTATGATATTAACTGAACTGAATGCAAAGCTGCTTTGAAAGAATCAAGTTTCTTCCAAGCCTGCCATAAGTTTTGCAGAGAAATAATTCTTTAAATTCCAGCTTACAGCTAGGGTTGATTTGGCATATTGTTCAGGAAATTTAATGGGTACAGTCAGTTAATGCATACGGAGTCCTGCACTGCTGTCATAGAAATACTGTGAAACAGGGTGTGGTGGGTCAACCCTGGCTGGATGCCAGGTGCCCACCAAAGCTGTTCTGTCACTCCTCCCCCCTCAGCTGGACAGGGGAGAGAAAATATAACAAAGGGCTTGTGGGTCGAGATAAGGACAGGGAGAGATCACTCAACCAATTACCATCACAGGCAAAACAGACTCAATTTGGGGAAAATTAACTTAATTCATTGCAAGTCAATCAGAATAGGATAATGAGAAATAAAACCAAATCTCACAACACCTTCCCCCCACGTCTCCCTTCTTCCCGGGCACAGCTTCACTCACGGACTCTCTACCTACCCCCTCCAGCAGTGCGGGGGGGGACTGGGAATGGGGATTACAGTCAGTTCATCACATACTGTCTCTGCTGCTTCATCCATCTCCTCAGGGGCAGGACTCATCACACTCTTCCCCCGCTCTAGCGTGGGGTCCCTCCCATGGGAGACAGTCCTCCAACGACCTTCTCCAACTTGGGTCCTTCCCACGGGCTGCAGTTCTTCACAAACTGCTCCAGCGTGAGTCCCTTCCATGGGCTGCAGTCCTTCAGGCACAGACTGCTCCAGCATTGGTCCCCTACGGGGTCACAAGACCTGCCAGAAAACCTGCTCCAGCATGGGCTCCTCTATCCACAGATCCACAGGTCCTGCCAGGAGCCTGTTCCAGTGGGAATTCCCATGCGGTTCCAGCCTCCTTCAGGCACCTCCCTGCTCTGGCGTGGGGTCCTTCCCGGGCTGCAGGTGGAGATCTGCTCCCCCGTGGACCTCCCTGGGCTGCAGGGGGACAGCCTGCCTCACCATGGTCTTCCCCACGGGCTGCAAGGGAATCTCTGCTCCGGCACCTGGAGCATCTCCTCCCACTCCTGCACGGACCTGGGGGTCTGCAGGGTTGGTTCTCTCGCATCTTCTCACTCCTCTCTCTAGCTGCAGTTTCTGTGCCTGCCACAACTTTTTTTCCCCTTCTTAAATATGTTGTCATGGAGGCGCTACCACTATTGCTGCTGGGCTTGGCATTGGCCAGTGGCAGGTCTGTCTTAGAGCCGGCTGGCCTTGGCTCTGTCGGACATGGGGGAAAACTTTTAGCAGCTTCTCACAGAAGCCACCCCTGTAATCCCCCACCTACCAAAACCTTCCCATACAAACGCAATACACAGGGCCAGAAAATAGATTCTTGTGAAGAATCCTTCACTAATTGCTCTTGTAAATGACTTATCGGTGTGCTTTCCATTCTTTTGGTACTGTTTTTCTTGTTTGTTAGTACTGGGAACTTTCTTATACACAGGTGAATGAGTATGTAGGTCTTCCTCCTCTGTTATGCCTTTCTCCAGAAGAAAATCAGTATTACCAGTTTCAGTTGTCTCCAAGGTGTGATCAACTCCATTTAGGTGCTTCAGCTTCTTCAATTACAAGATTTTTTTTTTTTTTTCATTTTCAGGGCTGTAACCATACATATACTTGACATGAGCAAAATTTCTATTTTGTTAATAATCTGTTAGAACCTCCATTAGGCAATGTTTACTTGTAACTTTCTGCATCTGCTTGATTATCTTCCTGAAATTGAATAATTTTAGCACTGCTGATATACAATTTCAAATTTAGATCACTTTATTACTGTGTTAAGAAGCTTTAGACATTTGGGTTTTAAGAACAACTCCTACCCTTTGGCTCAGTCTAAACATAGTGTTGCAGATGGAGTGACAGACTTCACTCATAAGAGAGAAGTAACAGTATGTTTACTGATATAAACCAGCAATTTAACAAAGTTTGACAGTAAATGCAACAGTGGTTTTAAGAAGACTCAATGGCAAGGTTCACTTGATACTTACTGCATAGAGGACAAGGTCAGACAAAACTGTTCAGGGAGACCCTCCCATTGAGTTATGAGGTTCAGAAAGGAGCCCCCCTTGCTTTCAAAATTCCTTCTCAGGGAGGAGTTTAGGTGCAGCTGGATCCACTCCTAGTCCCGAACGTGGTCAATGGTTTGTCTAAAGCATTATATATGCACAATCAATCCTTTATATCACTTAGATAAGATTTGAAAGTTTAGCATGCCATTAATCACTGAGAATTTGTTGCAGCAAGGAATCTCTCCATCTCAAGGAGTAACCTTGAGAGGCATCCCTACACAAGGGGAGACCCTGGCATCCTGCTGCCGTGCAGGAGAGCTCAATGGGCCCTGGGCTGTCCACTATTTATGGAGTAAGATAATTGACTCAGTCATATTTGTATACCGACTACAGATGTTAGCTTCTTCCAAATTTGGCTTGAGTTGGACATTGACAACCACTGTGGTTAGGTGGGTACATTGTTCAAATTAGCCCTTGGTTATTGTATTGTTATCTGTGTCCCCAAAATCCACTTTGAGACGGATACAGCCATCACAGCCAGACACATCCACTGGTGATTATCACTTGATCAGGATTATGGGAAATACAGGTCTGGTTGGGGGCAGGAGGGGGGGAAGCACACTGCCACACATAGTGAGATTATATGTAAAAATGAGTCAGTCAAAACTACAAGCTATTTTTAGCTGCCAGACAAGTGCTTGATCTTACTGGAAGTGAAACAATTACATTGTCCATTTTTCTTGAATTCTTTACACTGAGAAAAGAATAAAATGATTAAATATGTACATATACAAAAACTAATAATGCCATCTAAAATATCACAGCATAGTTTCATCAAAATGAAAATGCAACAATATGTTCTCTCCCTTCCCCCCCATTTCCTTTTCTCCCTCTGTTGGATGGGTATGACTCTTTAGATAATTCAGAGCTCCTCTTTCCTAATATCTGACTAGCAATGAAGTGGTTGACCTCAGCCATAGATTAACATATCTATTAAATCAAGACCGATGAAGCTTTCTTGCTGTCACCTCTGTGAGAAGATACTGTGAGATTTCTCTGTGAGAAAATTCTTTTTACTTTCTTCACCATTATATCTGATTGTTTGAACTTAAAATAGTTAAGAGAGAGAATTTACTTAGGTAGAAAGTAAACACATAGTAGGCTCTCAGCTTTTGACAAACACCCTTTTTAGGATTGCTTACTTAGGAGCTGGTTCAGCTGTGATGTTTAAGTTCTACAACTTGGTGCCCACTTGCAGTAGGCTCTGGTGCCAGGACTGACATTAGGGCACTCTCCTGGTTTTGCAGTGGTCTTTCACTGCTGTAGCCTGCTCTGGCTGACAAGCCTTAGGGTATAGGAGTATCTACCTACTTTCCCTACAGTTAGGACAAAAGTTTTGTACTATAAAATATTTCCTAGAATAGATTTGTAAGGATCATTATTTCAAAATACAGTCTTACTGTTGATAAATCTTTCTTCCAAGTTGTGTCTATGTGTTTATTAACTCTACAGTGAGTTTGCACAGATAAGTTGAATCTTTTTTTCTATCTTCATGCAAAATGAAGATTTTAAAGCCAACCTGGCAGTCAGTTTCAATTGTGTAGCCCTGTGAGAAAAATTAGGTTAAACCCAACTTGGACATGTGAAGATACAACAAGTTTTAGTGCTGTGCCCCTCTCTGAGAAAGTATTTTTCAGAAGGAAGCCTCATTTTATTACTGTATCTTATTTTTTGAGATCACAGGCTGAGTTGGGCGGAGCCTGTAAATTGGGGAAAAGTGTTTGATGTGAGTGCCACTTTTGGAGAGCAGAAGTATTTTAAAGACCTAGATCTTGGCTTAGCTGTCACTTCAAATCTGATTTTGTTGCCATGTTGGATAGCTGTGTGCTTTTGAAACATGTACTAGTTTTCATTTATGCAGGGCAAGCATGTTTGTATTGCCATGTGAGTTGGTATTGCTAACATTTTGAGCCATTTTTTTTTCTACTTGTCTTCATACTGCATTACTTTAAGATTTTGGTTTTCTTTGCTTCAGCCACTACTTATATTTCAGAATATTTGCCTGACTTAATTTTCCCTGCTTGCAGGTTCATCGTTTAGTGGTAGTGAATGAAGCAGATAGCATTGTGGGTATCATCTCCCTTTCTGACATTCTACAAGCTTTGGTACTTACACCAGCAGGTATGGATTTTCCTTCTGTCCTTTGTCATAAGTCATTTGGTAGTGTGTACACCCTACTGGTTTTAATTTATTTGACAATGACCGACTTTTGATTTTCAACTTCTCTAACTGTTTGATCATAGTTCTTAAACACACTTTTAATTTCACTTCAGGAAAAAACTGACAAAATATTAACTGTCAGTCTTTTGTTCACTGAGGAATGCATGCAGAAGCTTCATGAGTTACTGCTGTTCATATGTCTTCTTATGAGAAAAAAAGGTCCTTATTAATATTTTAACAGGAAAAACAGGATGAAGTTGAATGTTGTATGTATAGACATCTACAACAGGGTGCCTTCCCCACCTTCCTGAATTTCTGTGCTCTGGCCAAGTGCTCCTAGTGTGGATGCAGCTGTGCTTTCCACTAGCTTTGCAAAACCACCTCCTGGGAGCCCTGCAGTTGTCCAGCTACGCTGTGGGTTTTGGTGGGCACAACTATGTCTAAGGCAGTACCCCACACCACCAGAATTATTCCAGTAGGAATCTCTAGTGTGTTACTATACACAATCAGGTTCCATTTAACGAGAGTATCCAACAATAGGTTTATTTCTGCTATTTTTATGTTGGTTGGTTGAGTGGTGTTGGTTTGGGGTTTTTTGTTGGTTTGGGTTTTTGTTGTTGTTTTACCCAAGTTACTAACTTGCTTTATGTTCTTAATTGGAACTTCACTTTGACCACATAAATTACTTCAGTGTCACAAGAACTAAAGCAAAGCCTTTTTTTGGCTTTGTAAGAAAGACAAAAAATGTCTTAGGGATTACAATTTTGCCTCAAAAAAAAACCCCTCAAACTAAACAAACAGAGCTGGATACATCCTTCAAAAAAGAAAGTCTAAATGTGAGCGTAACTGGGACCTCTTACTTGCACTCATAGATAACATGATAATGTAAAAGTCTTTCTCCTCTGTACATTTTAAAAAAAGTTAACGTAGCTTTTAAAACAGTAAGGTTTTTCCTCTGAAAAGAAGTAATCAGTGATACTGCTGAAGGTATTATGTCAGTGCATCTTGTTCCTTTTACGGACCTGGAAGAGCAAGTGACCTAGCTTTCTGTGAAAGGTATGGATGAGAAATCAGCCCAAAGGCCTGGGTCAAATGGGCTCATTGCCTAGAAGGAGATGGAGGGGCATATGTCCTTCTGAAGAGGGAGATGTAAAGACAGGCAGATGGTGCCTCTCCAGGCAGAGGAGGTAGTTCCCCTCATGAGGAGGGTAGAAGGATCAAGGAGAGTAGAACTTAACTGTTAATGGAGTAAAGTTTAGACAGAAAAGATGAATGTGGATACTGACAAACCAAGAGCTTTGTTACACTGGAATTACATGGACGCTTAAGTTGCAACTCTTGTGAGCTGATATCAGCAGTGCTCTGTAATTAAAAAGGGCAGTTCCGGCTCCCATACTCAGGGCCATGTGCTTGTGGTGTTTAGCGTGTGGGCAGCACCCATGCTCATGAGATCCCTCTGGGAGCTGCTTTAACTCATTGATCTAACAGGAAACTGAGCCAGCAAAAAAGCTGCAGTTTTGTCAATTTGGCACACTAAACTGGCTCACAGAAGAGTCTAGTACTGAATTACAGGCGTTAGAGCAACAGAGCGGGGCAGGATTATGCCGCTGGAAGAGATGAGGTGAGGGAAGGCATTTTTTAGGAGCAGTTAAACATTAGATTGCAGTTCCACAGCAACTGCCTGATTTCAGATTGGGCTTTGTCTCATGAAGTAAGGCTGTCTGCAATGTAGATCTAGTTTGTAGAGTCCAGATTGTGATATAACTCTTAAAGTGGATGCATAAGAACAACCAGATAAATCATGCCCTAAAAGTATCCATTTCTCTTCACAGACTAGAAAGGAAAATTTATTGACTGGCAGGAATTAAGACCAGCCTACATTAGGGGGAAAAAAGTATCAGTTGTGATGTGAAAACTGGATGTATTTAATGAATCTTCTAGTGTTTGATTTTACAGTACAAGTAGTAACTCCAGGTTGCTAGCATGAGATTTTTGTTCTCTAGAGTTGGATGCTGCAGCCAAACTCACTGTAGGGTTCAGTTGTTGCCCAGCATGTGGCTAGTTAGAGTACTTGGAGAAGAGGCTAGATGCTGTATAGTCCTGCTGAACAGGTCTCTTGGATCCCTGCTGTAAGCAAAATCTACCTCTGAGCCAGGAAAAATGGGTCCATCAACACAGTGTAGTTAAACTGAATTCTTACATCATTTGTTCTCAGGCAGGACTTCATTTTTTGAGGCTATTATGATGATTAACTTGGCTTCTAAGCTGATGGACAGGTTTGGGGTGTGGCTTTTTGGTTGGGGTTTTTTAAAATAAATTTTTGTGCTGGGGAGAATCTTCAAAGCCACTTTTAGTAACTTCCCGGAAGAGTTATTTAGATTACCTTGCCAATGAATTTCGAAGCCATAATGGTCTCAAGGCCTTCCTCATTGTGTTTTACATTAGCATTTAGCAATCCTGCACTATGTTCTTTATAAATGGTGTCCAGTACTAAGATTCTGATAACGTGGTCAGACAAAGTTCCAGCATTCAGAATGAGCAGTGCTTTTCCAGAAGCCAAGTGCTATGTGCATAGGGAAATCACGCACGCTTTCCTCTTTTGTTAACAGGTGCCAAACAAAAGGAGAATGAAAGTGAATGACTGCTGTGAATGTACACGCGTTTGTAGGAGAACTCGAACAAAGTTTCTGGGTCAAGTTTGTCTCAAGAACAGTGACTGCAATAGAACAGAGCAGGGTGGTTGAGAATGTGTATTGGGACTTAGTGATGGATGATGAGTCTATTCCCCCCAGTGATGTCGCAAAAAAAGCAGCATGACAAAAGCTTATGTTAAAATGTAGGCTTGTATTTCAAAATGTCTTCAAAACATTTGCTGGAAGACTTCACATGATGTCCTTCATTAAAATGCACTGTATTCTGAAACTTTTTCATTTTGTATTTGACAGAAGTCACTGGTCAGCAATGGATATATGTGACATAAGGCAAGTGTATGGCATATTCATATCATAGTGCCTTATGTCAAAATACAGCAATATGTCATCACTGTTGCCCATCACTGTCAAAGGAAGTATTGTGCTAAATGAGACACTGTATTTGAATGTGAAAGTCTTTAAACCTAAAACCAAATCAGTTTCAGTTCTCATTAGATTTGTCATAAAAGCTGTAATTTGAGTATCGGTAGACTTCTTTAAAACTTCAATGACAGTTTTGTGTTAAATGTTGCATTCTGAACTGAGATGTAAAACAAGACTGATTTTAAAAACAGCTTTATTTATTTTTACTTTCATGACAATTTTTTACACATCTTTGGTGGATAGCTAAAATTTCACCATATCCATTAATAAACTGTTGATTGTTATACAAACAAGTGGTAGATTTTCTCATTATTTAAAACTGTTGCAGAAGCTGTGGCCTGTTGATCAGTCCGTATCACTTGAGCTGAAGATTCCAGAAGCATGGATCAAAGTGCTCTGTCCTGTAACACACAGGCACCATGGAGAAAATGAGGTGCTAAGGAACAGTATTTTCATCTGTATTAAAGTGTAAAACGATGTTTGTACAAGAAAATCGAAACTTTTTATTGTATATGATTTGTACAGAAGTGGAGGAGTGAGGAAAGCTGTGGGGTATTTGCTCATGTAAATGTACTGTAAAGTTTGAAGATGAGACTTTTATAATTGTAGATTCTTGTAGATGGAAGAAATTAAACCCTACAACATCAGTTTTTCAGCGGTTCTTGCCAAGTTCTTTTGCATGTATAAATGTACGTGCATTTTGATTAGAGTAAGCTAGGTGTAGAAGCATTCTTATTTTCCTTCGACTTTAAAGGTGGCTTATGCTAATGAAGTAATGCAGGCAGTACTACTTCTTACTGTGTTTCCAGCCTGAATACTGTACTGGAATAATGCAGTAAATTGATCCATTATTTTTCCATTTATAAACACTGAGGTAAAAGGTTAACAGTTTTGTTTCCTTATAAAATGTGAGGGTTTTAATAGTAATCAAAACCCTTTTCTTTAGAACTTTCTTACTTGAAAGTGAAAATTTAAATTTTGAACTGTGTGAAAATATTCTTCTTACTGGCATCTTTCATGTATAAAATCCTTGTAGTATGTAATGGAAACCGTTCTCTTAAACTTTATGTCTTTATTTATTTCTTACTCTGTGAAAAACATTGTCAAGTCTTCTCCGGCACCTTTTCTGACTAGGTAAATACTGACTGTTCCCTGCAATTCCAGATGGTATTGAATTGAAGTAGCTGGTTTGACCTAACAACAGCAACTTTAGGGTCTGGTGCTGATTGCTGCCATCAGACATGACATCGGGACAGCTCTGATTATCTTTGTTGGGGAGATGGCATGATAGAAACTAAAAATAGTGGCTCTTGTTCTTTGGGGTGTGTGTGGAGGGGATAATTTGGGGTAGATGAACACTTTGTATTAAGGGTAGGTGGTTGGCGGTACTACCTGCCAATGCCACCCAAGCCCCACAGATGTGATGTTGTGAAAGCCTGGACAGGGCTCCGGCACCTGCACCATGGCCTCCTCTAGGAGATGGGATGCCAGGGAGTTGCCTAAATGCATCGCGAGATGTCTACCTATCACTATATATGCATGAGCATAATCTTCAGCCCTATATTCAAGCAATTTTTTAAGGTAAGGGTTGAACAACTGATAGGTGGTACTTTATTTTTTAGCACAAAGCCTTCTGGCCCTGTTCCATGCAGACAGCTTTGGGCCTGTGCATAAATTAGTATGCAGAAAGCCAGAATGAATTTGCAGTTTTCAAACAACCACATACAGACTCCCTATGTTAACATTATTACAAGTGCTGTTGATGTGTTGTGGACACAGGACTAGTGAAATTATAGAAATAAAGACTCTTCAGTGATACAAAACTGTATTTAGAGAATTTCCACCCTTACTGGAATTCAGTTGTGACCTCTGTGAGTAGAATTGCAGTGGTAACTCCACAAGCATGAATAAACAGCAGTGCTGTCAAAAAGGCACCCTGCTTGTACTGGCACAAGTACCAGTGCTGATGCAGTAAACACAACTAAAGAAATCATGTCATTTTTAATACAGGTCAGTTTACTACAGAGCTAGAAAAATGCTTGTTCCAGCACCAGGGAGGGACAGAAGTAAATGAGGGTAGAGAACGGAGGGGTGACTCAGCAGCACACCCGTGTGTACCAGATTAAAGTGACAGTGCAACTAAAGCTTTGACCTAGGACTTTGTGTGGCTCGTGAGAGGCCTCAGCCATGGAAAAGAACAAATAAAACATCATTAAACTCAAGTTCTTGCACTTTTTTTTTTCCTCGGGACAGGCAGCAAGCAGTACCTATAGATCTGAGACTACAGCGCTGGCTCCAGGCACTCCTTTTGTTTCCCCAGACAGGAGCATGCTGAAAATGGAGATGGCAGTAGGCTTCCCCAGTGACTCTGCTGAAAGTCTGTTCAATAGGATAGATATCTGTCCTGAGGATGTGAGACACTGTAGAAATGGATTCTATTTCAACCAGCAGGACTGTAAAACATGTGACTGATTCCTGTGCTTCCCTGCACGTTTCCTTGCCCGGCAAGAGAGGTCTGTGAAAGATAAATATTCTAAAGGACTTCTTGGTCCTGGAAGGGAGGAGATTAAGTTTGGTTTTACCTACTCTGGATATTTTTAGCTTTTTAGGTGTAAGAAAACATTTCTTGGTGGACATCAGCCCTCAATATTTTTCAGTATCTAGAGGTGCTCTGAACTAATTTCAGAAAAATTGCCCTTTGCTGGCATTGATCACTTGACTGATGAAAACATTTTCCTGTTTTACTTCTGGAATCCTTTTAGTTAGAAGGTCTGAGATCTTTAAGTCCCGCCCCAGACACTATTTGCTCTTTACTAGGAACTGAACTACAGTTGTTGCATATCTGAGGCCTATTCATAACCTTTTTATGAAGGAATATTACTCTGCTGGGAATGTTTGGGTAACAGAAAGAACCAGCCTTACTTTCTGAGGCCTGAGCACTTATCCTCACAGCAGACGAGAGGAATGCGACTGAAGTGGTTCCAAGAGAATTGCTTCAAGAATGCTCCTTGCCATCTTTGGAGAGAGCACAGGGTAAGTTGGAGTCCTTCAGTTTTGGTCCAACTGGAAGTGAAATGACATGTGCTTAATGCTGTCACACAGCAGGCTGTTGAACCATTCATACAGAGATCTCCAGTCACTTCTAGAAGTAACCAGTTTACTTCCAAAGTCTTTATGAACTTTCACCCCTTATGCTCCCATATTGAATGCTTATTAGGGGCAATTTCCAGAGGAAAACATCATTCTGAATAATTTAATACTAACCTTGTACCCACATAATGCATTTATGCAAAAAGAATGTTCTGCAGACGCTGCTCTTTACTCTTAACTTCAGGTCTTAATTTAAATGTGGTTTTGAAAGTCACTTTTGTAGTACCCATGTGTTCTATGATGACTGCAGTCAGACCTGTTCCCACTGAAGTGAATGGGAACAGGAGGTGACCTATACTCACACATCAAACCCCTTCCTTCAGAAAAGAAGTATCTATAGAATGCATCCCTGTACCTTTATGGCATTAGCCTGTGATGGCAGTAGCCCCTGTGAACCAGATTAGTTCCTTAATTTGCTTCTAACATTTTGCCAGTGTTTCTATCTAAATATTGCAAAGTGCAATCGTTGTGAAAATGCAGGAGGGAGTAGGAACAAGTGTAAGGTTGAACTGAAGGTACTTTGTAACCTCTGTGGGCAGCACAGTCTATGCCATACATGTGGGAGCATGCCCAGTGCAAACACTGGACACACTTCCAAAACCTCCTTGGGAAAGTCCTGATTTGCCAAAGGACAGAGCAGGTAATAATACTAGTAATTGCTGTTACAGAAATTGAATGTGCAAGTCAGAGCTGTTCTGCATTTGAAATCTGAGAAGAGTGTTTGTGCATTTGTATGTACTGTATTATCATAAAAATACTTGACTGTTGAGTTACGTTTACTACATGAAATTCATCATGGTTTTTCCTCCATCACAGAAAAGCAGATCGAGGTGACAAAAGACAGACATGTTCCATTTTTGCAGCCTCCCTCAACGTCTGTTCCTGATCTTGCTGCATACACATACTGTATCGGTGCTTGCCGTTCTCCCATCTGGTATTTTTCTTTCAGAACCTAGGCCGTACCTGATGTGCTGCATTCATTGACCATGTCTGTTGTTAACTCATTTACAATAAAATGAATGTAATTTATCATCTGAACTGATACAAAGGCTACATTTGATTTGAAGGAGTATCTGGTGAAGCGAGATATAAAGCAGGCCTGGAGTACAGCCGGTGCATAGGTGCATGGTGTACATCACTTGTCCCAAAGTTCTATGAACTCCTTTGTAGTTCACAGCACAACTTGCAAATGCTGTAGAAATGAAGCTGGAGCAGGACCAGGGAATGCACAGGCAAAGCCCCAATCCCTAATGCTGCTGCTGCTAGGGAACACCGCACTGTGAAATCACAACCTGAATATCATACTTAGATTGTTGGAGGGGGAGAGAACTTCAGCAGAGGGCCACTTAACGTGTGAAGCTGTTCAGCCCCAAATATATAAACAGCAGGAGTTCAATTTCAATGCACAATGCCTTGATTAGATTTTCACAGCTGAAGGTGTGCTCTCCCTCTGTGCCACAGCACTCCAGAAGCGTTAAACTTCACCTGGGCAGAAATGCAATGACAGCCTTACTGTGATCCAGATCCTCTCACCCCTGCTTAAGCTGCTACTGCTTGAGTAGCAGTATCCCAGAGTGCTCTCAAAAGCCACTCGGCAGTATCACCAAGTCCCTAGGTTCTCCCGCTCTAAGCGTGGAGAAATGTTAAGAGTTCCCTGAAAGCTCTGTATTTTGAGCGTCCCAGTCAAGATAAAATGAAGCACTTACTTAGATAATCCTGATGGAATGAGGATTATTTGCCAATTCCTTCCAAAGGAACAAGTGGAAGAAACAAAAGTCATAATGTTTTCTACGAGTTTAAAAAACCACCTGTGCCCAGGCAGGATGAGTTCTGTGTTCCTGCTGCAACACAGGCTGAGCAAGCAAGGAGGGTATCCTAAAGTGGGACAACTATTGCAATTAGAGGCAGTAAATAAAGCAGCTGAAGAAGGGGAGCAGAAACCCTGCAGTACTGAGCTCTCCTAAATGAGTACAGAGTGACTAAGTGCAGGTTAACAGAAACAAGATAAATAAATAGACAAGAGTCCAAAAGGTGAGTGGGGTAAGAAAAAGAGAGTACGGGAACAGAACTGATCAAGGGAAGTGTCAAGGAGGGAGAAAAACCAGAAACTCACAAATTAAAAAATACTGATGCTTGCCACTCTGAGTATGTGGAAGGGTACAAATATATTTTCTGAAAAAGCAGAAGGGTACAAATATATTTTCTGAAAAAGCAGATTAGGTTTCAGCAGAGTGAAAATCAGTGCCTGAATATGACAGGCAAGTCATAAGAACGGTAAGGATATGGAAGTTCGAAGTGCCAAATATCACAAACCTCACCTATGTTTCCAAATCTACAGATGTCATTGGAAGGTAACTCTTAATTCCATTCTTTCAGTCCTCTGGCTCAGTAAATAGCCCAAATTTTGGACCATAGCGTGGTTCCAGAGGGAGTGAGTGCAGAGATGACAGCACTGCTACAGAGCTACACAAGGGATGATCCTGCAGGATTATAGCCGCTACAATCCTCCTGTCTTTTTAGAAGACGTAGGTCTCTTAAAACACACAAGGCAAAAAGCGATACAGTGATCTACATCGGGCAAGACTGCCCCTCCACACCTCTTGGTGAGCTTTTAACAGTATCTGTTCACAAAGGCAGGATTTCCACATGCAGGTCTTTCTGCAGGCCCATCAAATCTGTCCATGTAGCAGGATTGCACCAAGCCCTGTGGTATGGTACTCCAGAGCTGCAGTGAAGTGGGAATCCGTACTGTAGTGAGTGGAAGGGCTGGACATAGAGAAGGAACATGCAGAATGATATCCACTGCAGCAACCACTGACAAAGTACATGACCCCCTCCCCTTTTCTCATGAAATAACTATCCTTTTGTCCTGTACCTATTTGCTAAAGGCCATCATACCTGCTGTTTCACAGGTTACCAGTACTTAGCCTTCAAGATCCTATAATCGGAAAGACAAAGCGTATCATCAGACTATCCCAAAAAATGCAGATACCTCCTTAAAGCTTGTCTGCTCCTGAAGGAGCAAACTACTTTTGCATATAACTTTATTTTGCTTTTGTTCCCTGCCCTCTTACCAGGCTAGATGAATGCTAGCACATGGGAATGAATGGTCGAGATCAGGGAGAAGACAAGCCATCTCTGTTAACATCAAGCTGTTGGGTGGGTTTAGTTGTACCAATGAGTTGTACATAACAGCATGTTAGGTATCAGTGTAGCCCAAAAAAAGACAAATGCACATAGAAAACACTTTCTAAGTAATGTCCACTTTTCAAGAAAATGTGGAATGGGTAAACATTACAAAACATGTCTTCAAAATAAGTAGCAGGGGGTGGGGAATACAAGTTTCCTGTTCATGTCTTTCTCCCCTTAAATTTTGCATCCACCAAGTGCCGAAGTCGCCACTAGCACATGCAGCACTCGCATTTTTCAAAGTCGTTAACTCGCCACGGCTTGGATCTCATAGTTAACGACTTTTCCCCCCACACACACCCCTTCTCCCTTTACATGCAACTGCCAGCACTTTATAGCTGCTCAGATCCGGTGTTCCCCCAGAAGTTATCTGCGTGCAAAGGGAATGCTCCGCAGGAGCACCGAGATGATTTAAAATAAACCTCGCAGCCCGGCGCAGTGACCCTTTTCGGGCCCGGCGGCCGTGACCTTGGAGCCTGGGGATCTATGGACTGCGAGCGCGGCCCACCGCCCTGACAAGGGCAAGCCGGCCGTCGCCAACTGCCTGCAGCGCTCCGGGACACGAAGCGACGAAGGCAAAGCGCCGGATCCGATTCATCGGCTCGTCCTTCAGCCGCTTCCCCGGTGAGGGGCAGCCGCCCCCGCCCGTCCCCTCAGGAGCGCGGCGGCCGTTGAAGCCCGCCAGCGCGGAACCGGCCGCCCGCCCCTCAGGCGGCCACGCGCACGCGCCGCCACCACACTCCCCCCCACCCAATCCCCTTCCCCGCTCGCCCTTACTAAACGAGCCCCGCCCCTCTCTTTGAACGCCGTCTGTTACCGCAGCCGCCGCTCTCGGCCAATCACCACCCGCGCTGCGGCAGCGCCGCCCAATCGGCGGTGCGGCGGGTGAAGGCGGGGGAGTAGGAGTGGGGGGGGGAAAGGCATGACGCAGCGAGATTTTCCCCTCGCGGCGCCTGGCGCCGGCTCTCGGCGGCGGCGAGGTCGCCGCTTCGGCCTGTGACGCGGTGACGCACAGGTACGTGAGGGGCCGGCGAGCCCGGCGGTCACGTGGGGCGGGCGCCGCTGTTGCTGCCGCCACTGCTGCTGCCGCCGGTCCCGTGCGATCGACCCGCCGCTCCGCCGCCCCTCCCTCCTTCTCCTCCTCCTCCTCCTCCTCCTCCTCCTCCTCC
>JANZLQ010000078.1:38112147-38139755 GCA_026212715.1 Elanus axillaris
TTTTTTTTTTTTTTTTTTTTTTTTTTTTAATATTACACTGGAGTCTTAAAGAATGAGGAGTTAATACTTCTGGAATGGTTACCAGTATTCTTGGGTATTTTAGATTACAGGAGCCAGAACAGCATGCATGACAAATGTTAGCTAGTTATTTGTATTCTGTAGAGTATTGAGCTAAATTAATTTTAATTTGGAAAAAGAGGGAATACACAAGTGGTCTTCAGCATGTGGGTGTGAACATGTGCAAGTATAATACCAAATTATGATACAAAAGTGTCTCTTGACAACATTGTCTTCTGAGTTAGTGGGGTTACATCTGTCTAGCTTCAACAACTTGTCAGATTGTATTGCCAAAACTTCATTCAATATGTACGACTTCCTTTAAAGGTACTCTTGCTATATGCAAAAGAGCTAGGATGCATAATATGTAGGAAAACTCCCATTAAATCTGTCCTACAAACTGTCAAAACAATCAAGCACTTTACATTAAGGAAGTAAAGTGTATTTTGCTTTAAGGCTTGGTCCTCCATTAATAACAGATTTTTGGTGTTCTAAAATATGTTTCAAAATTAGCATTTATAATTAGAACTGGAAGTTTCTGCTTGGAAATATGCATATAAACAAGCACCGTGTTTCTTAGTTTGCTGCAGTACCTTCTTCTCCATTGCTTTCTTGGAAATGACTGTTTCTAATAGATGTTCTGCTTCATCTGTATGGTTTGACACTGATGAATAAATTTTGAAGAAAGGTGTTAGTTGTGCTGGTTTAACTTTATTTTCATGTTTGGAGAAAAAGGTTGTCAAAATTCTTAATAAACCTTTTGTGGTTACTAAACTAAAGTCTAAAAATTCTTTAAATGTGAGGTAATTCAAGTTTTACTGAACAGTAGAGCTAGGAAGAACAAGAAGGTGTCTGAATGTTTCAAAATCATGTTCTTTATACAGGGTGTATCAAGGAGTCTTAGGACACCTAAACCATTTTCTCTGCTTCTTCCTCAACTGCAAAATATCTTTTATCCCTAAGTGTGATGGTCAGAGAGAGGTAGAGTTAAAGTGAAACTTCCAGACCTGTTTCAATGACTAGCTTACTGAAATTTCTTCTAGGCGAGTGTCTTGGATGGTGTTCCTAAGCCTAGCATTGGGTTATCCTTTTGTCACAACCAACTGCTATGAACAAGTGTAAGTTAATGATAGTACAGAAAAATAAGATGATGTCTTCTCTCTTTGCATTTCCAGGCAAAAAGCTGGTGATCTTAAAAAGCCATTATGTCATATACAATTTATAACTAATGATGAGACTGTAGGATATACATTTATTTTTTTTCTGAAGATGGTCATATGAACATCCTGTTATTTTGGCATCCAGCTGCTTATGTGGGCATGGGCTGTACATCCCAAAGGTTGAAAGGGTTTAAAGGTGGATGACGTTGGTAAGGAGAAAAAGGGGTATATGGACCCAAGTTTTAAGGGCAGCTTACTGTGGGGAAAGTTGGGCCATACCTGTCCAGTTCTTACAGCATGGAAGTGTGGAAACCAAAAATGAAGTTGCGGGTTATTTCCCAAATAGCCAGGCGAAGGAAGTAAGCAACTTCTGAAAGTCTTTGCTGTACCTATAGTAAATCTTGGCCCTTGACCTATTTGCCTGTAATAGTTAACATTTTATCCATTTCTGCCAAGTAGATGTTATGTACTTAGTTTCTTAGATACTGTTTAAAATAGACTTGAATTTAAGATTAGCTGGAAGAATTTACAATTTAACTGGTTAACAGCAGAGTAAAAATCACTATTGCACTTTGAGAATTTTATTTGTGTTGATATGCAGACACCTGTACAGCAGACAAATACAACGTACTGTTCTGTCTCTTGAAGGCTGTTGGCCTGAAGTTAGGTTGCCTTAAGCTGTAGCTTGATACTCAACTCCTTGTCCAAGTTTCATGGTTGTGCTAGCGGAGTGCTGGGAAGTGAAGAGTCCAGCTTCTGTTGGCAAGTGCTTCCTCAGGTGCTGGAGCTGGACTGGCTGGGAGACACTTCACTTGTGAAAGACAGTATAAATGGAAAAATAGTTTAATGTCAAGTTGCAAGTGTCATCCTTGGCTACCTCCCTGGGCTATTTTCAACTGGTTGGGGGAGGGTGGGGGTGTTTGGTTTTTTTCCAAATACTTCTTTGTGAGCTAGCAGGTTGATACACACTGGTTAGGAAGGTAAGAAGGCCCGCTGGCTGTCATGACAGCAAGAACTTGATAGTGTGCTATAGCAAACAAGGGTTACTTATTCTATTTTCTCTGCCCTATGGCAAAATCAGCTATGTCATGTCATGCCTGACAGATCTTTGGCTTAAATTCTCTTAAAATTTCCCAAGGTTGGGGGGCTCTAATGATTCTTTTGGCACTCTGCGTGGTGTTATCCTTACCCCAGAGTCTCTTCCTGGTGTCTTACTCACATCTATCATGCTGTGATCTAAGTATATTATTGCTTTGAACCTTCCTTACTGTTAACAGATTGTCCTCTGTATTCAGAGGCTACTCTGTTATGTTGATTGGGTGAGTGTGTAAATGAAGAAGGCTTGCAATCAGAGTTAGTGGGGAGGGGTTGATGACTAACTCCAGCTGTATAAAGTGCCATGGTATGAAGATGGCATTTAACAGATTGTAGCTTTTTTTCAACCCTGATTAATAGAGAGGAGGAACTTCACATGTTAAGCAGAAGGAATGTGGAAGATGCCTATAAAGTTAAGTCAAAGAAGATCTAGAACTGAACTGGAGGAGAGAGAACAGTAACTTAACAGAAGTTGATCTGAATCTTTTGGGGGGAGAGTTTTTCTAGGGCAAGGTAGAGTTCAGGCATACTGAGTTTTTAGGTTGGCATTGTTATGTATAGATCCGCAGTAGCCTTGTGCTAGCTACAGGAGAGTTAGAAGTGGTCAAGGCTCAACTGTATGATCATTAATCAAGACTATCTTGGTGTCTACCTATGCGTCTGTTGACAGAGGTGTGATAGAGTTGGCCATGTCCTGCTCTGTTGGTGGAAGAGAGAGTCAACACTAATCTTTGTCAGTATCCCTAAAGACCAACTTCTCTGTTTTGTGCTAAGAGATGTTAGTGTTGCCAGGGTTGGCACTGCAGTTCCTGATGCTTCATGCAGCTTTGGGAACTTCCAGCAGTGCAGGTCATGGCAGGTGAATAGTGCTGTGTGCTGACGTGGACTGCCCGTAGCAGCCCTGTTTCCATGAAAGTCAGGTTTTGACTGCCACGTGCATTGCTGGCATTTGTTGACATTGGGTTCATCAGACTTTGGACCATCAGTGGGGGCATGAAGAGTTCCATTACATTAATTGACTACTTGATAATCAGGTATAGTGCTACAGGCTGAAGCTGCCTTTTGTTGCTGAGATATTCTAGTGATTATTATGCAGTTAGATTGATATATATATATATTTAATATGTTGTAAAAGTAGCCTGCCTGTAGTTGTTGGAACAAATCAGTAATATCTTCAGATTTTGCTACAGGTTGGCAAATAGCTCTGTGGACATTCTGTCAGAGTGAGGCTGGAATTTCTTAGCTGTAGTAGCTGGATATATATCACACTATTTGCTTGGTAATGTTACCAAGAGAGGGGATATTACCATTACTGCTTTGTCAGGATTTTGTCCCATACCTGCTCTCTGTCATCCTACTACAAGGAAGAGAGAAATACATCTCTTACTATTGTTCTTGCAATTCGAAGAAGATCCTTGAGGCTCTGTTTCGTATGTGTTTCAGTAGTACTGTCAAGAGGGCCCGTTTCTCACCATTTCAGCTGCATTTACAACAGTAGACTTGGCATTACGGTATGCTCAGGGTCAAGCTCCTAGACATGCCTTTTTAAAATGATGCCAGGAAAATTTCGTTGGCATTTTCAGAGACTTAGCCCTCTGCTTAGTGGTGGTTGTAAGCAATGATTAAGGTATGGTGGCCACAGCATTGGCAACAGTCAATGATATGGCTTCACTTCTCATAAAGATCCTTATAAAGGAAGATTCTTAGGCAAGACCTGCATTTCAGTGAAGCAGTACTGATCTCTTGGAAGGCTGAAGTCTTTCATCTTGGTTCTGTGCTGTTCATCAAGGGTTCTGTGCTATTAAAGCTTTCTCTGTTACTGGTGTAGATCAGGTGGTCTAAAAACATAAGTGAGATCTGCAGTGAAAGGAAGAGAGAAGACTATCCTGTGTTCTTACAGAAACGTTAAGTTTAAAATCCTAATTTGTACCTCTGTACTCTGTCATGTTCGATGGCACACTGCTTTACCAGGTGGTCAGCAGTAGCATGTAACTTAATGTGGCTGTTATTAACTTCAGCCAGTTGTGTAGAAATGAATAAAAAAAAGGAAAATGATGGCTGCAAACCCTCGGTACAGCTGCTTTATCCCATGTGGTCTGCGTAGTGTAGGAGTTCATCAGCTTCTGCTGTTAAATTCAGCTGTGCTGCAAGTGCAGTTAAGGCAGTGTCTGTGCAGTGGATGGGGAGCTGGTACTGGTGACTGCAGTTGGAAAGATCCACTTGTTGAAGAAGTGCTAAAATCTGCTAGTCCTGGTATTTCTGGCTTGCAGAAAGGTAAGTAAAGTTGTACACCCCAGGATCTTAAGCGCCAAGAAAGACCTGACTGGAACTTACGAGTTCGTTCCCTTGTGTTGAAACAGAAATCTTGAAGATGGAAAAGGGGAATGCATGGAATGCATTAAAGCAAGAGATACATGTTTTTATTTCTAGTGACATAGCATTTAAAACTGATTTAATGATGAAACAATGACAGTTACTGAAAGTATCTTTCAAAGACATTTCACGTACATACCTGATGATCCAAGGAAAGGTCAAGTTTATTCAGATACCTAATTAGCTGCTTGAAGTGTGCATAGAGGAGAGAGGACTTGACTTCTATCCAGCAGTACAAGTTGAATTTTGCCTCTTCAGGGGGAAATCAGTACAAAGTTCAGACTCTTTCCCTCTTAAGTGTGTCATAAACTGAAACATTAGAGTCTGATCTTTAAGCTTAATAAGATTCCCTTTAGAAGTGCAATATATCGAGTTATACTGCCTAACTTCTAGTTTAGGAATACATTTGCTAATTAGGCTAGCGGCACCTGCCTGGTAAGTTGTCTCCAATTTGCTACTGTCACCAGAAGTATTTTAGGCATGGTGCTGCAGAGAGGGAGGTGGGAAGCCACTGCAGGGATGCACAGTTTCTGCAGGAAGTCTGAAGGGAATACAGAGGACAGTATTTATCTGAGCAAATACTGGTTGACTCTCTGGGGTATGAATGTCTGAATTTCCTTTGCATTTAGGAGACCCCAGGATGCAGTTCCCCTGACCTATTTAAAACATCTGGGATGCAGCCATCTATGCATGTATACCATGGCCAGGTGAGATGTATGCCACAGAAGTTTTCTGGATTTTTTAATTATTTTTTTTAAGCCTGGTAACAGCTTTTCCATCTTTGACAACTGATAGTAAACGCATGGAATTAAAATTGGTTTACCTCATTAAAAGGGAAACACTGGGCAAACTGTGGCACTCTTTTTCTGCCAGCAAGGATAACAACCAGAGGTAACTGGACTGTGCACTAAAATAAGTAAAACATTTCTTGTGACAAACCTTTGCTGAGGTTACTGACTTAGAGACAAAATGGATACCTGGAAGTGGCAACAAAGTCGTTGCAGGAAAACAGTGGATATTTTCTCTACATACTTGCCTGGACATCTAATATATTGCAACAAAGCATAAGTGAACATCAAGGGATGAGCACTGCTGCAGGATGGAGCAAGCTTGCTGTTAGGTATCAGGGAATAAAGTACATGCTCTCTTCTTGCTTTCCAGACAGAAAATATGATCTAGGTAGCATTATTAGGACTCTTGGTTTGTGGTTTGAAGGCTCATGGCTGCCAACCTAGCAAGGACCTGCAAATATGCTTATGAGTTTGACTGACTGCTTTGAAATCTGAAGAAAATAAAGGAAGCCATCTGACTTCCTTTCTAAATGATTGCCCCTCAGATTTCTTCTGGCTTGCAGAGGAATACCTTTGATAAACCTCAAGAAGATTGTGCAATGCAGAAGGAAGCAAAACAAGCATGGGTCCTTTTCTCCCTGCAGGCTTGTGTTCTTGGTGTTATGGACCATCAGGTGAACCTCCTCTACAACAGAAGTGGTTCTTGCTACAATACCTTGCCTTGGACTGTCAAATGTATTTCCTTATATCCTAATATGAAAATAGATCAGGAGAAGGCAGGGAATGGGAGAGTGCCACAGAAGTTTAAAAAGAGCTTGTGTTATCCTGAAATGCTGATCTGCTCTTTGGTTTGTCGTGAAGGTCTCTTCTGTTCCTCAGGTCCCTCACTACATTACCAAAAGATGTCTCGCTGTGGTCCTCAGACTTTTGCTCTTACAGGTTTATAAAGGCAGTTCCTTTAGTCCTTCAGAAAGCTCAGACAGCACTCTGTGAGAGGAGTGCCACCACTCTTCGTGTTGCAAATCAAGCAGGAGTATCATATGAGCAAGTGCACCAGTTGAGCTCTGTGTTGGCAAGAGTTTTGTCTGTAAGCGTCAGGAAATAATTTTTTAATCCTGGTATCATAATGCTGATGTCACAAGGAAATCACTACAAAATGGATAAAACTACATCTTAAAGCAGATGTTTATACATAATAATTCCTCCTGAGTAAAAGCCTAATAGTAGAATTAAGTTGCATCTGAGTAAAACACAAACTACTCATTGTATCACTGTCTCCAGAGGTTTAGAAACAGAATTCTCTATTGACCCAGATGTATCATTTTTATAGTCATTAGAATAATTCACCGAACTACATAGCAATAGTCGGCAAAATAGCAAATACATAGCCATAATTAGTACCCGAGGGGAAAAAAACTTAATTAACCATAGCAAGTTGCTAATGATGAAGCCTGAGATGAATGATGAGCTGGTGATGGATTCTGAGATCATCTACTATCTTGTGAAAACATTTTTGTTGAAGAGTGATGCAGTAATTCCCAGAGAAACCTCCATCTGCTCCCAAGAAGTCGTTCAGTCCTTTTCTGTGCTTGAGGACAAAGAGATAATCTGCACTGTGGAAACACTGGTGTCTCCATTTTGTGTGTCTAGGTATTCTGAATTAAAGAAGATAAAAATCCCAATGTTCAAGTTAAATCGAGTGTAAATTTCAGTATGAGAACTTCCATCTCTGAAGTGTAGAAGGTTGAGCATAGCTGTGTGCAAGATACTGAAAGCTGGGCGTTACCTAATTTGATATGACTGACAGCATTTCATTATGAAATTTCTTGAACCCTTTTGTGACAAAAACTAAACTAGTTTGTTCCGTAGATAATCTACTCAGTCTTACCTACGTAGAGAATAACCTAGGTAAGATGCTAGGCTAGTGGTAGGAGTGGATTAGATGCTGCCGGCAGTTAAGTGTTTAATAATTAAGCAAAGTACATAAGTGGGCATTTTAATAGAAAAAGATGGGTTAAAGAAACTATGTATCTAAAATTCTAACAGAACAGAGAATTGCAACTCTTCAGTAATTGTTCCTGACCCCATCAAGCTGTTTACTGATTGTGCATATGATTTTAAGTATTGAGAAATTCTTCCTGTGGAGATCAACTGCACCGTGCTGCCAGTGGCTGTCACTGTGTGTGGAGATGCCATGTTAGAGGGCAGCTGCAGAATCAATCTTGCACAACACCTTGCTTGTGGAGCTGTTGTTTGACTTGCTCGCTGACCAGTTGCATCATATCTGTCTCCTGGGTTGGGGAGGGGGGGGAGTTGGCCACAGATGAGACTTTTATCTGGGCTTTCCCTCTGCCTATTGCAAGGAGAATAAGGATGTGGGATGGGGATGGCAGGCAGGTGGGAGTGCACTGAAGAGAGGGCATGGCTTCTTTGGGCATGCCAGCTGTTTGTGAGCCCACCCATGCTCAGTTACTCATCTTCTTGGTAAACTGCCTGGTGTTGTAAAGCTTGAATTTTAAGGCTAGGTTAAACACCACAGCTCTTGTCCAAGAAGTAAAACGATGAGTAAAAACTCAATTTGGCAATTGCTTTGCCTTGGCAATTGCAATGGCATTTGAAACTGATGTGCTATGACTGCACTAGTCAGAGTGTTTATGGGATGTTCCACTTTATGTAGCGAGTGTTCTATTGTATGAACAGAAATAACGACTTTTTTTTTAATGGCTTTCTGTCTGAAAACCTGTTCTTTTTCTGTTTTGACAGTGGAATACTTTGCTTTACCATTCTGGCATCATATTGTAAATAACAAATTGTGTAAGCAAATACCCTTTGGGTAGTTCTGGACAGCTTGAGTTGGTCTTTTGGCCACCTGGGACTTGTATTCTAAATACTTGTAAAACCTATTCTTCCCAGCCTTTACCCTTTGTCCTTTCCTTCCAGGGAGAGGGAGAGTCAGTAAACTTGGAGGATTTTACTTACAACTGCTCTGCCATGGAGTGTCTGATGCTTTGAGTTACAACAGCAAGTACAGCTGGAGAAGTCATCTGTTGCCCTGCCCCACTGTTGCCCTTGTTTGATTCACCTATTTCTTCCTAGTCATTTTAAGCTCTCTGGTTCTGAACAGAGTCAAAATATTAAACCATTATATTCTCCAGTAACATTTTGCAAATGTTTTTTTCATCTTGAAAAATCACAGGTCTTCATCTATTTAGTGAGCCACTTCCAGCAGGCTTTGTCTTGCTTCTGCTCATGACACTTCTCCTTTTGGTCTCAACAGATTGTTTTTTCCCTAAAACTTGAGGAGAGTGGATACACTAAAAGTACGAGCGTGGAGGATGCTACAATAAAAAGCTTAGCAAACTAAAAAACATTTGGCATTTGTTCCAAATGAGGACATATTAGAGCTGAGCCTTTTTTTTGAGGTGTGCACCGTTGAGTAATCAATTAATCAAATCTTTGCTGCTGCTGTCAGGCTCTCTCATCCATTTAGGCTGAAGTGTGCTAGCGGTGCATGCACATCTAGGCTGCAGTATCTGCCCGCATCCTCCTCCCTGCAGTGCTCCAAGGTAGAGTTAGCACATCAGTAAATGCAGTTGTGTGCGATTCCTTGGCCTGTGCCTCATGGACGTTATATTTATGCTGTAATTCTCTCTGAAAATACTGCCTGATCTTTCTGGGGGAAGAGGAGAGAGGAGCTAAATTGTCAACTTAATTTTTTTCTCTGTCCACGAGCATAGGTCAAAGGCCTGGAATAAAACCTGTCAGACAGAGTTCAAGCCAAGCTGTTGTTGACATGGTCCTGTGTACTTCTTGGGCATGGGCTGAGGCAAGGCAGTGGGGTGTTAATGACTTAGGTTTTAAATTTCTTGTGTACCCTTTGGAAGCCTTGGTTTAGTGGGATACTGTTGCATGCACTTGTCCTGAGGGCTACGTGGCTGAACCCAAGACTGGAGAGCTACCCTGTGGCTCCTCTAAGGAAGCAGGCATCCATCCTCTTGCAATCACAGACACATCATTACTGGAAGCCTTGTTGCAAAGCTTGGAGGAATTTAGGAGTGTTGGAACACTGGTTTTGTCTGGTTTTGTTTTTCCTCTTTTTTCACTGTTGGGAGGAAAGCAGTAATTAATACAGCTGGATGTTAAATGCAGCATTTTCTGTTGGCTCTGACTTCTTTATAGTATTCAGTTTCCAGACTTAGCACAGAGAGATGGTAGCAGTCAAGCCTTTCAGTTAGTTTAGGATCCTTCTTAGGAGGAAAAATGTTCAGTGATGATCTATGCTTAACTTAGCTCTCCTTATCTTAAAGATGTAACAGCCTAATATAGGAATAGTTAACTTTGTTTTAAAATGGAGTACTTAATGTGCTGGTATTGGCAAAGAACCTGGAAGTGTCAACTCTGGGTAGCAGCTTCATAAGCTTATAGCTGAAGAAGAAATAGCTTAAAAGTTCATTCACTCTCTAAGTGGTGTCCAAAATACACAGTTTCAGAAAGTTGCTGGGATGCATAGTCTCAGTTCAGAGCCTGTTCTTATTAGGATGATTTCAGATGTGCACGGTTGCTTAGCTTCCCCCTACCCTTGCTGGAGCAACAGTTTAAAGCACATTTTTCTCTGTAAACTCATGCGCAGTGATTATAACACCTTTAGATGCACTGTTAGATGTATTGGAGAATGGTATCTAAGAACTTGATTTGAGAAAAAGCAGCTCTTAAAAGGTCGTGTGCTAGTTGGTCTTTTGGGGGGTTGTCTGGGGTTTTTAGCATTGTATCTTGAATAAACTGACATGATTGATAGGAGACAGCAAAGGAATAAGTATGGCAGAGCTGGGCAGTGATGTTAAAATAAACTAGGCAGTGAGGTGATGAAGGTTATGGCTGTGAGAAATCCCCAAATGATGATGCCTGTGTGACACTTTCTTCCTCCTGGAGGAGTAAATCCTGGAAGTGTTGCAGTTCATGAAGGAATTGACTGCACATGTAATTATAAATATTAAGCCAAACTTCCCTTGCATCACTTTCATGCTTGTACTTTGTCTGACTTGTAATTTTTAGAATGTCTTTAACAAAGTGACTTGCTAAGTATGCTGATAATAATAAAAAGTCAAATGTGAATAGGTCAAGAGCCTTGCATGATGAAGCAAGAACGGGGGGGTTGGAGGTGGAAAACTGTTTTTTAATATGTCCTGAAGGAATGCTTAGGAAAGAACTTTTTCTGCAGCAAAGTTATAAACATAGCATGGTTTGAGTACTACGAGAGAGCAGTCTTTATCCAAAGCAATTAATTCTGGAAAATAGTTTTACTATATAGTTCAACCACTACATTGGTTATTGATGATGTCATTGAAAGGCTTCTACTGAGTAGGATGGTCTTGAGTCTTAAATTTTAACTTGAGGTCGTATTTTGTTTGTGCTTCTTGCCAATGAGAAGAGTATAAAGGAGCATGAAGAATATGCTCATGTCCAAAAGCAGCTAATGCACTTGGGAATCTTTTGTAAGAGTATATTTGTTCAGTAAACATAGTGTAATAGGATCTAGTAGAAGATGTGCTGTAATGGAAATCGCATTAAGACTTCAGTAATGCTTTGAAAAGTGTTCAGTTGCAGAGCTTTAAAGGTGCTTTTTATGGTCAACGTATGCCATCTTGCAAAATCTTTCAAGACTAAATTAGTTTTAATTTTCTCAATCTGCTATTAAGTGCAGTTTTTTGCATTACTCTTTATTGGAGGGGTGTATGATCAGATCAGCATAACTGAAATGGAGACTGTTAAGTTATCTGCAAAAGTAGCAGTTAAATTGCTTTCAAAAGAAAAAAATACGACGCCCTCAATCACTACTTAAAATACAGCATCCATTGGTCTCTTGGAGTGTGGCATTAAGAGGATTAATAGGAGAATATATTATCTAAAGAATTTTGAGATCATCCTTTCTCATGGGATATATGTCCAGTCTCCTAGTCAAACCAAATTTGGCTAATTCTATCCAAGTTCCTAGTTTTCTGTGCAGTGACTGAAAATTATTTCTAGTTTTCCTTGCTTCTCAACAGAGGAACCTTCCAAATATAGCAGTTTGTTAAATTTAGTTTTATGAGGATTGGACACTGCTACTTTTAGATTTGTTTTAAACTGGAGGAGGCACTTAAATTATGCTATGTTAAAACAAAAGCAGAACACATGCCGAGTAGCTTTTGCACTATTTTTTTTATATGTTCAGGAGACCCAGTTACTAGGAATAGGCACTTAATTTAAAAATAGGTCAGTTGTCATGTATAGATAGTTTAAATGAACCATACAAAGCTCATACTGGCTCTTATAAAAATATTAGTGTATCCACTACTAAGTGTAAAGTGTTAACAGCCTGAAGACTTGTTTCAATACAGATTATCTTTTCCTTGCTTTACAGGAAAATCTTCACTGACGATTCAGTTCGTGGAAGGACAATTTGTTGATTCGTATGATCCAACCATAGAGAACAGTAAGTAAATAACTGACAAGCTGCTCTTCTGTACCTAGCGTAACTTTTATCATAAGCCATTGTGGTTATACATACTACTTATGTGGACATTTACGTATTAACATTAATTAACTTTTAAGTTTTATGAGTCCTTTAAACCAATGCTTACCAAGCCTACAGAATTGCAGCATGGAAATCTCTGTGTGCATATTTCTCCAAACAGCTAAATTGTCTTTTAACACTAAATGAAGGAAAACCTAATCAATCTGGCTAAAACGCATCTCCTTCTTGTGTTATATATATGTTGTTGGACATCTGCTTCCCTAATATAGTTGGGGCACTTCAAATCAAGTATGTCATACCTATATAAAAATGTGTCGCTAGACAGAACTGTTCCAAAGTCTCAGATGTCTTATTTGATGAGTATATCCAGATGAACACAAAGCCAGCAATGCCAGACAGGAGTAAATACTACCTTAGAAGCTACACATGCAATGGCCATGATAACATGATAATCTTTTAAATTACTCATATCCAACTGCTTGATAACAAGCCTGGTACACAGTCAGCTTGGTGCAAATACTGAGTAACTGACTTCAAGTGTCTCTTTTCTCTTAGCAGTTTTTTTAATATTAGTGCCTTTGTGAACACCTAGCATAGCGGGTGAGTAAAGATAGTAACACCAAAAATGCTGCCAAGAGCAACAAGTCACTTCAGAGGCAAGTTACCCAGTATTTGTTAAAATCCAACCACCTTTTCCTGAGCTAGCGGTGGTCATAAAGTACTGGAGCAGCTGTGGTGCTAGGCTCAAATGAAAAATTTGTTGGGCAGAGCATCTTGAGAAGGCATAACTTTTCACTTGATTCTTATTTGTTTGGAAAACAAACAGCATTATTGATTTGGTGAAAGTCTTAGGATGTACGGCATGGCTGGCGGACTTTGTTTTCTGAAAGGTAGAATATTGAATGGCCCTTCTTGCATTAGAACATGTTGCTGGGAAGTAAGGGTTGAAAATGTAAAATATGTACCCTGAGGTTCAAAACAGTAGGAAATCTGTTCCATCTTTAAGCCCTGGAAGTCCTAATAGAGAGAATGTTTTAAAAATGCTTCTGTGAAGAACGGAAGAGATAGCACGTTCTAATTTAACCCTAAAATTTTAAAATACCTCGAAGGTACCTTTTTTTTTTGAGGGACCTGTGAAACTAGTTTTGATGGGATTATTATAAAACCATTCTTTTGACTACTTAATCTTTTTAAAATGTTTTTTTGAAATATAAATCTTTGCCCAGTCCTGTCTTTCAACACTCCCAACTGTATGTTTCTGACTCTGTGCAGGGTCATAAACACAAAGTATGTAATCAACTCTTTTATTGTTTTCCTAGCTTGTAATTTCAAACATGGTTGACAGTGCTGGCAAAAAGGGTTGAGAAGTCCAGGTTCCTATACTGGGGGCGGTGTTGGAGAATGTTGCATTTTTCCAGTGCTTTATATCGGGTTATAAAACCTTTTCAGTTTCATCTAGTGATAGGGTCTACTTTAGTGTCACAAAACATGGAAATGAAAAAAATACAGGCTAAAGAATAGTCTGGCCTATGTGATTTCTGTTTTGTCTCCAGAAAATTGTTACTGATAACTTACTACAGTATTCTGCCAGCACTGATTAAAGGGTAGAAAGCTGCAATACTGCTGGTAGCTTAATCTTTATAGAATTTTTGCTTCAAATAATAAAACTTGCACAAAATTGAGTGTATAGCTAAATTGTATAGAAGGCAAGCTGTAGTTAAGCTCTTAAAGGAGCAAGTTGCGTAGTACATAAGACTTGAACAATAGGAATAAGACCTAATATTCTAGTAGTTTCATTTTTTCAGTGTGAAAATTACTACCACCTTTGGAAGTGGTAAAGAAAAAATAAGCTGCATCAGATTTCACTTAGTGTTTGTTAAAGTCATCACTGCTTCACTGCTGCATTTTCCTTTGCTTATATTACATTAGAACCAGAAAAGTTGGTTTATGTAAGTTAATGAGCATGTTGAATTCACTTGCTTCTATTAAACTTGCGTATCAGGAAGAGTAACTTGCAGTGTTTTGTAGAAGCAGTGGAGGTGAGAGTTAATTGCTTAGCAAAATAGATTTTCCCTTTCTGAATGTCCCAACAGGAGTGACACCACAATGGGTGGCTATTCTTGAGACAGCCAGGTTGAGAAACTAGTGGTATGATTACTTGTGGGAGTGTTGGAAAGAGAATGAAGATCCTTGCAGAGGAGGAGTGTGTGGAGGGGGTCTGTATGGACACTGAGCTGGATGGGGCTCTGAAGGCAGATTAGCTCAGATAAGCTAAGACCAGAACACTTTAAAACTCAAAAATTTTACTGAAATAAAACCTAGAATCTTAATGTGGAACTCGAAGCAAATAGGTTAGATAGAATAGATAATGAAGATGTGCACATAATTCCACCCATCCCCATCTTTGCAAAGATGTCTTTTTGGTTATCATTAGTTCAGTGATTTTGTGTTGCAGGAAAGCTGACTGGACTGCCTGAGTCTCAAAAATGTTTTCTCCAGTTCCTCGGAGGCCTGCCTGGCTGCCCTCCACTTTTTCTTGCAGCTTTGGAGAAGCATCTAGCACTCTGCCACAGCTCTGTGGTCTTCCTGTCTCCCGTAAACAAGCTCAGTAGCTCCCTAAGGAAAGGAAGTCTTCCCCTAAGGGCTTCCTACCTCCATCCCGTGGTTTTTAATACAATTGTGAGTAGAGCATATTAGAAAGGTGGAGGGGGCTGGAGGAACCCTTGTAGCCGTGGAGGGCATACCTGTAGGTTTAGATGGTTCTGCTAGAAGCATCTTTAAGGCTAAACTTCTTCCGTGCGTGTCATGGCAACTGCAATGGAAGGCTGAAGTATGCTTCTTCCCAGAAGTTGCTGATGAGCAGCATTCTCAAGGGGTGGAAATGAGGCTTCTGAGAAAAATTAAAATATAGCTCTGTTGCATTACACATCTCAGTGATGTAAAAGATGTCCTGACAGATAGTGACGGGCATTGACTTTGGAATGAAGACAAGTAGAAAGGTGTGCAAAAGGTAGTAACCGGGGAACCCTTTTGAGGTGGTTGTATTTAGCTACAAGCCAATTGGTCTATGGGAATAATGTTACACCAGTCACCTTTACTCAGTAGCACTATTGATTTAAAAGCCTGCATATGTATGCCTGGTACTGCTTTTTTCATCATAATGGCTTGTTTTCACAGCAGCTGTCATTTGAGTTTTATATGCAAATCATGTCATTCATGTTAGTCTAATTGAAATATACTTGATCTTAGGGTAACGATGATCAGCAGCTGAGGGAGTTGCTATGTAAGTTACACTTGTGCTGAGCTGTAGCAGCATTCAGGGCTGTAGTCCGAATGCAATTTTTCCAGAACTTTCTCTGATGGCAGTGGTTTAGTTTCTTTGCAATGCAGCTGTTGACTGGTGCACTATCAACTGTACGCATGTATCTGGTGCTGCTGTATTCACTGCAGCACTGAATTCTCCAGATTTCAGCAGTGCGTCAGAACTGGGAACAATTTTAGGTGAAGGTGCAGTTTGCAGCTTTCTTCATGTAGCTACACTTGAGTTATGCATTGCAAAGTGTAAGCATGTCTTGTTCTGAGATCTGTGCTTCATGGAGCTAAAACCGGCTTTACTCATGCTTCAGCTGATGAGCAGCATTTTGCTGATGTTATGACTAGGACTGCAGAGATTGTTCAGGTCTGCAGAATTCTGTCCTTGGCATACCGGGAAGAGCCATGCTGTGCAGTTATCATATTATCATTTGTTTGTCTTGCTCATAGGCACAGCAGAAGGCAATGTGTCCCAGGATGATAGGTGATTGACTTGGAAGTGAAGACTTCCTCTGGATCAAGGGGACCTGTGGATCACTAATACATTTAATACAGCTGCAGGTTTTTCCCAAGGTTAAATTCTTACCAGGAAAATTCTTTAAAAGCTTCAGCAAAGAAATGGGAGTCACTAATTATGACTGCATCAGCGCAGATTTGTGTTCTTGCAGTGGGCTGTTCCTAGTGCTACAAGCCTCGGCACTGAACTAACAGTTCTCCTCACCCAGTCTGTGGTGACTCCTCCACTGTTTCCCTTCCCCTGGCTCTGTCACACTCTGCTTCCAGTACCGATGATGATGATGTCTTTGCTGGGTCTATTCTAGGCTTCTAGAGTAGTCTGAAAAAGCTGCCATCTGTCTCTGTCCCTTTTTAAATATTAACTTCATGAGGCTCTTGAAGCTGCTTTGATTGCAGAGTGATTTGATAGCATGTGAAGTGTCAAGAGACTGTTACTTTTAACATACCTGTTAATTAATGCAGTATGTCTCCAGATGAATCTGTTTTCCCTCTGACTTGAAGCAGTGATACTGTATATAGCAACACTGCATGTTAACATCTGTTCAAACAAGCAGTTGCTTCTGTCCCCTCCGCAGTATTCACGCAAGGCAAAGAGCTATTGTGGATTCTTGCTTCATAACCCTAAAATTCTGTGCAGTGATGACAACAGCATCCAGACAGTGATTTGAGCGCAGCTCACATGCACATGTGCTAAAGCAGCTTTCTTAGGGGATAGACAGGGTAAGGTAGGACCTCTCTGAGGCTCCATTTCAAATTGTACTTGTTGGTATTGTAATGGAAACTCTAGGTTATGCTTTCCACTGTTTATTTAGATACTCTGCATTGGTTTGGCTTTGCTGTTTGAATTGTTCTTTTTTTTAAAAAAAAGGGTGCTTTGATTTACTAGGTGGGCTGAAACCCCCAGTTTCAGATATTTCAGCCCACTTACTCAAGACAATACTCACATTGTGGAGACTTGACAGGGCAGCAAGCATTGGCTGGGTGGAGGAAAGCTGGCAAACTTCAGCTTCTAGGAGACCCTGTACAAAACCCAGAAGGCGTAGGCAGGAGACCACACAGTGGGATCAAGAACACTCGACTTTGCAGCTATGCCAAGCAGTTGGACAACGTAGAGTATGATGAACAGGTCACTGCAGTGTTAGCTATTTCAGTGCTCATCACTGCAATGAAAGATGAAGCTTCATAGGACTGTTAGTATTAGGGAAAACAACCTCAACCATAGGACAACACAAACTTTACTCAATATATTAGTAGTGTCTAGTAATTGTCTTAACTGCAACACTAAGGCCAAAGTGAAGCTCTGAAGGCAGGTCAGTGTGCTCTGGTTGGTACATGTAGTGCTTGGTAGTACATTATTCCCACAAGAGCCGTAACACTGTTTGCTTCTGCAGTTGCATAATACAAACACTGAGTAAGATTCCTCAGCTCGCAGTGCATTGTCACTACACGAATCTGAGGAAGAGAAGCAATTCTCATCACTTTTAGGGACTGAATGTACTTCCTGACTGAGGACTAAGATAGGCTGGTAGCTATGGAAAATGTGAAAGCAAGACAGTGAACTTCTAGCTAAATTCTCGTTGTTTAAGTTTAGTATATTCATAAGTTTAGCTCTGTGTGGTTTAGCCCCCAAAGTTTGGTTTTGGTGTTTGCTTTTTGGTTTTTTTTTTTAATCCAGGTAATTTACCTCATGGTATTTACATTTAGGAAATTGATCTTGCTGCTTGGAAACTGGGTAAAATGTCTTATTATAAGTTCAAACTTAGCTTTGATGCTAATTGTATTTTAAGTGTCTTGTGTTACCACAAATTACAGTTGCCTGGAAGTCTCTTAGAAATGCATGTAAAAAACCTTTTTATTCTTTCCTTTTAAGGAAGTAAAAGAGAAACTGCTGCATCCAATGTGAGAATCTCCTGAAATTTGAAATTTTGAAGTAAATTTCTGAGTTTCATTACCTGCAATACACTAGTTAAAAGTACAGCCACCTGATCTAGGTTTTTACTGCTACTTTAAAGCCTGTAACTAAAGTTCTTAGTGCCTTGGCTGACGGTGATCCCTTCCTTGTGTATAATTCTGACATGTTTATGTATTTCTTGTTTGTTCTAGCTTTTACAAAACTGATCACAGTAAATGGCCAAGAATATCACCTTCAGCTGGTCGACACTGCTGGTCAAGTAAGTTATCTTTCTTTCTTTGGATCTTTCTTCAGAGTTAAAACAACAGGTATTCATACTCCTGTACAGTTAAGTTAGTAACGACCATGTGTTCAAAGGTTAATAATGTTTCTGTAGTGTTTATTTAAAGGCTTTGTTTTGGTTCTTTGGTTGGCTGTTGTTTTTTTCCTGTCTATTGAACCTATGTCTAAAAAAGTGAAGAAGGAACTGCCTTAACTCTGATGTACCAAAAGTTCATAAGTAGCATGCTTGATATTCACAGACTAAACTAGAAGTCTTGCTTTAGATGGGAAATGTCACTTCAGTAAACCATGGAGAAGTTTTTCATGACTTTTTCCTATTTGTGTGCTCCAGCCTCACCACTGTGACTTGTATCCGTGAAGTAGTTGTGGGGAATAGACAGAAATGCATATAGGTAGTAGTTACTGGGCTACCAATAAACTACTGCAGTTTGTTTACATTTTTACGTGATGGTTCATGCGTGCTTCTGAGCCTTCACATAATGACAGGGAGAACAGGAGGAGACAGTGAGTGCATGTCCTGTAGCATGGTCAGTAGCTTCATGAAGTACAGGTGTTCATTATGTGGTGCTGCTTGGCTGAAATTGCACTGCATGTTCCATGCACAGGAGTGCTCTTTATTTGGAAAGATGGTGTTAGGAAGAACAAACAGAACAGGGACTGTTAAATCCCTGTATTTTTATCCTAAACTTTTTATTGCTTACATGTTCGTACCTTCCATGATTTCTGATACTATGCCTTCAGGTTTTTTCAGACTATGAGTAGTGTTAGACAATGTTGGTGGTGTAAAATACACTGCCAGTACTTAAGACTTAAAAGCTTCAGGGTGCTTGCTCATAGCTGGGAGACTATTCAGAAGGGTTGTAACCTTCTAGGTATGTTTATTACTTTCTTTGAAGAGAGCTACTACATGTTTTAAGAATAACCATGCTGTATTTATATGGTGTCAGCTTGTGGTGCTAATCAGCAGCACTATATCCACTTACAGTCTGTCAGAGGTGTCTGAAAGGATTAGAAACGCAATACTGGCCACACATTCTGGGGCAAGATTGTTTGATGGGGATATTCTACAGAGAGCAAGGTTGAGAGATGCTCAGGGTGAGAAACGTGAGCAGCTCCATAAGTTTCACTTTGTGCCAATACAAGTGTGCTTGCCTTACATCTCCAATTGTAGTGTGGTGATAAAATTTCTCTTTGAGGAAGAAATGGCCTTCTGGGAGGGCAGTGTAACTTCACTCATGACATACCTCCATTGCTGAGGTTTATTTTCAGGGTTGATTTAATGTTATACAGGATTGTAAAACCAAAACAACTTCTTTCCCAGCCTGTGGTTATTTTCAGATTTGATTCTTCCTGTGAATGACTTGAACTTTGAGTTCTGGCTCACAGGCTTAGAGGGGAGAGCTGATGTTGGGTTATGAAAGGTGTGGCTTGGACAGATTTCTTGTCTCCAGTTTGTCTTGCTTGATGATCCATAAGGAGTCTTCATGTATGTACAGCATGGCAAGAATTATATTGTAGGTTTGTTACATGCCTGAAAACTTGGCTATGGCTTGTAAAGTTATAGCTGCATTGTTTTATCACTTGGAAAAGTTCTTAACTTGACCGACAAGTTCCAGGAAGCATAGCAGCTTTTCTTCCTTCTCCTAAGGAAGGAGAGGTAAAAATTAAGTAATGAATTAGAAACAGTTGAGGTTATGACACTTAGCTTTCTTGGTACTCCTCTTCTGTTCCTGTGCCTCTATCTTTCACGGTTCAGCTTTGCGTAGTTCAGTTAAACAGGAGTCTTGGTACAGGATCACAGAAGAGGAGTCCAAAAGGAAATCTTATCTAACACCAAATTCCAGCTGGGGCAATTCGGAGAAATTCCAGGAAAAGTCAAACATTTAACTATGGAGTTGCACTTTCACCTGTTTTACACACAGACTAGCTCAGATCCCTTCTGTATTGACTTTGGGATTACATGGCCAACTGAAGTGGCAGTCTGGCATTTTAGTGAAGATGGGGGAGGGCTGCCCTCACTATGTAGCAATAAAGGCAAATAAGGGCATCTTTTGTTAAGTGCTCTTCAAACTATTTTGGCTGAATCTGTGAAGTTGATCTTTATAAAGGGTTTTTCCTCATTTGCCAGTTAAGGAAGTTTGATTCCTTTTAGCTGTTTAGATTTAAGCTGCATGATTGCACTGCTCCATCTGTTCAGTCATGACAATATACAGACAGGTTATGTGGTCTTACGCCAAAATTAACATCTTGAGAAGCATAGGTTTAAGAATTTGAGGACTTGTACGTTAAAAAGTGTGGCTGTTGTCAAAATGGAAGTGTTACTTGGGAATACGTATTAGAACAATTCAGATCTTTAACATGGGATTTGTAGTATTTGTGTTGCATTACCTGCAATATGTCAGTCTGTTTCATTTACCTGTTTGGTCAGTTCCTTTTCTACAGGGGTAATAAATTCCTGGTGTTTTGTTGGTTTCTTTTAATTAAACACTTGTCATATAATGTAAACTTCTAGTTGTCATAAAGCAACTAATAACTGTGTTTCTTGCATCTGTAGTTGATCAGCATTAGTTAGTTAGTAAGCCACAGTTAATTCACTTCCTAACAAATCCCTTAGGTACTTTAGATGTGATCAGTGTCACTTGAAATTACAAACTGCTAGATCCTGTCGTCAGCTGTTGAAATTAGGAATTTGAAATGTATCACCAGGAAGATAAGAAGCATAATTGCTAATTAGTGGTAGGACAGAGTGGATGTTTTATACCAATACAAAGTGATAATTAAGCAGGATAAAAGGATTGGGAATAGCTTTGGTTGATCCATAGTCTTAGAGGGAATAAACCAAAAAAGCTGTGGATTAAATTTTAGAGTACACAGACTGACTCAGCTTTCTCTTAATTTGGTAAAGATTCCACATCTGACATTATGATGAAAAAACTTAATTCTGAAAGTATTACCTATACAAAATGGCCCTGCACCTCATGTCTTACAAATATGACCAACTTCTCTGGTGGTGACCTGCTAGCATCAAGTTCTGAACTGTGACAGTAAGTAATTCTAAATGCAATATTCCTTCTACAGGATGAATACTCCATATTTCCTCAGACGTACTCCATAGACATCAATGGCTACATTCTTGTTTATTCAGTCACGTCAATAAAAAGGTAATAAAATCTATTGTGTTCTTCTGGTTCACATAATAACCAGATACATTCTGGGTTCAGCTCCTGACTCTGCTGTATTTTCTTTACATGCATTTAATTCATTTAATCTTTCTTTCCCTTAGAAGCATAATGAAAATTAAAATTAATGTGTTTTGAGAAATTTCCCCTCAGATCCAAATGTCACAGACACTTTGCAGACTAATGTGCAAGGTACCATGTGAGAAATGACAGTTCTGAACTACGTTGTTTGAGGTGTAAGTAAAAGTACATAGAATGATTTCAGGAATAAGTAGAGTTCATTGTTCTAGCATCAGATACAAGGTCATACTTAAATAGGAACCTGAAGGGCACTGTACATTTATGTTAAATAGCCAATTAGTTGCTAGATTGGTCCCTCAGCCTAGTAGCTCATTGATGTACTGAGATTTCTTTTGACTTCTTGTCTTTGGGTTGTTCTGGTTACCCATCAGAAATTTTCATATAAATAGCAATGTATGACTTTTGGCCTGTAGACTTACTCTTGACATGCTGCAGCAAATAATCTTATCTGAAAGTTTTCCCAGAGTATCTTGTTTTGTCCTTGCTGTTAGCTGTCCATCCTGACATGAGGACAGAGTCCATCATAGCTGGAGTCATTTACTTGCAGGACACATCTCAGCCGCCTTCTCAGATGTTGTCATCTTCGGTCATTTTGTCTCTTCCTCTGGTCATCTTGCTTTGTTTAAATACTGGCCATTCTTGAATAGATCTTAATTTTCTAATATTGTACAGCATGTTTGTTATGACAGCCAAAATAGTCCTATTTTCTTAAATTTTTGTTTAAGTAAAATGATTAAGACCTTAGACCTTTCACTCTCATCAAGTAGAAGAGAAGTTGATGCCTCCTTTTTACTTGCAAGGAAGCTGATCAGCTTTTTGAGTGCTGAAGCGTTCCATGTATTTTCCTCTGAATCGGACAAAACTGGTTGTCTCAAGTGCTCTTTAGTAGACCATAATAAAATACAGGCAAAACAACTTGCCTGTTAGCTCTTCTATGCTTCTCCAAGAAAGGATACAGTCTGGTTATAAACTTCCATTACTTGCAAGGTCTTTAATGTTGAAAAGGTTTTCACACTCCTTGATTCTTGGTTTTCATCTCTAGTTCTGAAGTAGTGAAGGTCAAGCACCTTGTGGAAGAAATGCAACAGATGTTAGGCTTTCATGCTGTCTAGAGATACTAAAGTAACTACTTTGTTGTTAATCAGAGGTTCAGTGTTGGTGCTAACTTCCATGAAATAGGAGTTTAGTATTCTCAGCCTTAAGAGGACAATGTTCATTGATAAGTAGTACTTTGAGGACCAAAATGTCTTTGACTAAAATAAACGTAGATCACTTGGAAGCTTCTGCAGCTTGTGCTATTCCCTGGTTGGCAGCTAAAGGACATGTTCTTTTTCAGCTAGTCTAGTTGTTGCCTCATGATGTCTTGAGCTTAGCAGCACAGATGAAGAAATGAAAATCTGTTTTCCATGGTAGCATTCGATCAGCTAAGACAGAAAACAAATTATGTTGAAAATATTAACAGAACAAGATATGTTATGACTGTAGGTAGATAGTCTTTTCATCAGTATTTTAGGCTTGATCAATTTATTCCAAGGTTTTTTTTTTTGTTTCTTCCTTTAAATTTCGAAGTATCAATGATCCTGTCTTGTTCAATTCCTTATGTTCTGTATCAAGCCAGTGTTTAGGCAAGAAGAAAGATCTTCCACAGTACTGTGGTAGCTTAGATGACTTGCCTGGGCAATCAAATTACAGTCATCATCTGTCTTGAGTTTTGTCAAAGTGTGTATATTGATCTGAGTATTGAACCAGTAGGGGTGAGAGCTTTGACAGCAAACTTAATAGAAATGCCCTTTTAAATTTATCATCTTCCCTGCTAACATCCAGTGGGAAGTTTAAATGGGACTAGAGTAAAAGTTAATGCCCTACATTTTTCATATTCCCAGGCTCTCAGCAGCAAGGTTACTGGAAGGCTTTTGCTCTAGTTCAGCTTAATTAAATTCCAATTTTGTATCTTGCTAGGTTCTATGATGTTGTGTAACACATTTATCTGACAGCTAGTCAGATTATTTTTGTTGTATTTCACACATTGAGCTGTTTGCTGTGGCCCTATTTGCTTGACAGAACTGGAAAGGACCTCTTGTAGTCTCCAAATCTCTCACTGTTTTGTGACTTGATGTGATGATGCTCTCTTTGGATTGGTCAATATCTGTCTTATAGTGTGTCCCTGCTCCTTCTAGCCTTATTAATTTGAAAAGCTTTCTAGAATATTAAATTGATCTCATCAAACCAATTTCATTCCTGGCAGTTCTTAGCAGCTTGTTTCTGTGTCAGAATTGTTTGACTTTAAATAGCATTTCTCTTGATTTCCACCCTGATCTGTTAACAAGATCAGTTGTTTATTTGTAGCATTTTTACTAAAAACAGAGCTCATGAACTGTCCTAGGCAAGCAGATAGGTACACAGAATTGGGAAATGCAGAGTCCAAGTTGAAGAACATGTTGCGGCATTGTGCCCTGGAACCTTGGGTGAGGACTAGCCAGGGGTGCTGTGCCGTGGCATGGTGTTTTTCTGGCTAAGCTGGAAACAGCACACCTAATAGCGGAAAGGAAACAGTGATTGTACAATTTTAGTGGTTTGGTTATCCTGTGGCTAATACGCTAGATCTTTCCTGTTGATTCAGGCTGAGAAACGGTTCTGTGGTCTGTAGCAGAATTATTTTCTGTAGCATTTAATTCTTCTTTCAGTTTGCAGGATCACCTAGCTCTGTGTGTACCAGTGCCACTTTGTCACAACCAACCTCCATTTTTAATTTTCGAAATAATCATAAGAATGAAAGTCCAAGACAAGTTCTCAAGACCAGAATTTCACTAATACCTTTTCAGCATAAGCTCTTTGTAACCCTAAAGTCCTTTTGCTGATTCTACATTTTTATGTAATATGTAGTATCATACTTGAGTTACTAATAGTGAGTTGTGCCAGACTGTCACGCTTTTGTTTGCAAAGAACTTATTTTCTTGATAGGATATAATAAAACTATTAGCTGAACATGGAGAAGTATTGAGTTCTACTCAGTCATGAAAACTATTGGAAGCCAGACAAATTGACCCACTTGACAGAAAATCCTTCTTAAATATGGTAGCATTTATTGTTCTGGAAGTGAGAAGTTTTAATGATTCAGATAGCTTGAATAGTGGTTTTAGGCACCAGTTCTTTGAGAGCTCTGAGTTGGAAGTGTGTCTGAGTGCCGCTCTGTTTTTAAGAGTTTCAATTCTAATTGAAATGCAGTGCAAGTCAAGACACTGCCTGTAGCTAACAACAACCTTGGAAGTTGGAGAAGTTTTGGTCACTTTTTTGTTGTCTAGTTGTGTGTCTTGTCTGTGAGCCTGTGCCTCTCTCTCAAAACAAATCTGAATTGTGCACTTCATGTACCAGCATTTTTTCCATAATGTAATTAGAGGAGCACAACATCTGTTCTTCAGCCCTGTTTATAGCCTGTTCTCAAAAGTACTAGATGTCAAATGCAGTGGATTTTCTAAGTGAGGTTTTTGGCTTCTTGGTATTTCCAGTACTGCTTCTTACCTCCTGTCATCCAAACTTGACGTACATTGTAGGTGAACAGGCAACAAGTATTTGAATAACCAATTTCAATACCATCTTGCAGATCAGTTTACTCACTTTCCATAGAAAATTAGAATTTAGGCTTCTTTTGGCACTAAAGAATTCTATATGAACTAAGTATTCTTAAAGAAAATAATGTATTCTTTCAATATGGAGTGTGCTTAACTAAATACTTTTTCTTTGAAACTGTTTTAATTTGATATGCTCATCCGGGATTGTTGGACTCCAACAGTTAATTTCTTACTGCAGATACAAACCAGATGAGAGGTGGGAGGGGATTTAGTGATTCTATGCTAGATGCATTGGTCCTGGGTAATGTTAATTATTTCTGCAGATATCATAACCAGGGAGGCTATAATGGTAGGCATAGGTTAGTCTTTGCTGCTTCTGGAACCATTTTGTCTGTTGTACACAAATCGGTAAGACTTTCAGCATCTTTGTAGTTCTGCCACTATACATAGCGTAAGTTTTAAACACAGCAACCTACATGTGCATTTAATTGCTTGTGTATTGGGTATTAAGGATAAACATTGGAGTGCATGTGTGACTTCATCCCTTTATTTTGCAGTTTTGAAGTGATAAAAGTTATCCATGGCAAGTTATTGGATATGGTGGGAAAAGTCCAGTAAGTAGTGACACTTTCATCTCATTTCATTGCAGGCATGTTACTAGTACTTTGTTCAGTATACTGTAACTGTTCTGAAGTTCTCAACTTTCTTTCACAGAATACCCATTATGCTGGTTGGAAATAAAAAAGACCTGCATATGGAACGGTATGTGAACTCCAGTATGTGTGAAATGCAAGACAGCAGCCGGCATTCCTGTGGCTGCAAAGCGCTAGTTTTGTTCTTGGCTTTCTGTAACTAAAATCAAATTGTAGGTTAAAATAAGGTACTGGCAAAGGATTTGTGTCCAGAATGCGAACTAGGAGCCATGAACTTTTGTTCTAATGTTGACTTTTGCTATAAGGTTCCAGGCATGGTCATTTAACACTTCAGGTTTTTTTTAAATAAGTAACAGAAGTGTATTTTTCACAACTGTAAAATACCAGATGATATTACAGATTATGAAAACAAAGCAATACTTTGGGAAAACTGCTCTTCTGGGTCACAAAGCAGTTTTACCTGGCCCAGTAGTGTGTTTGACAGCAGCCAAAAGCAAATGCTCTGGATCAGACTTCACAAAAAATTCCTATTACATGCATTTATGTGCTTCAGTACTCTGAGGTCTTTCCTGACGTATCAAATTCCAATTCTTTTGCATGCTATAAAGAAACATTTATTTATTTATTTATTTTCTTCTTCATTTAGGGTGATCAGCTATGAAGAAGGGAAAGCTTTAGCAGAATCCTGGAATGCAGCTTTCTTGGAATCTTCTGCTAAAGAAAATCAGGTAATGGATTTAAGATTCACTTCATTCGAATAGCAATGTAATAGAATGGCTCATAGTTTCACTTAATAAAGGAAGCTAAATTATTTGCGTGTATTCTACAGATACTTTGTGTAGATGGTTGGAAACAAAATGGCTGTCTACATTCAGCTTTATGTATACAAGTTTTTTCATGCAACTGTAAATGGAAGGAGGAAGTGAAGAACTGGAAGTTAAGCTTCACTGAACATAGAACACTTACTGACAAACTAAAGCTCAAATCCATGTGGTGGGTGGAACAGGGTCTGTGATCTGCTGCACTTACCTTAAATAGGGGGTCATTGCATTGGCAGAGGAGTGAGTTGGTATAAGGGGGATGAACCTCACTTTTTAAGGACCTAGGGAAGGCTCTGTCTCTCTAATATGGGGAATAATCGTTTTGTGGGTCCATGGCAGAGGTGGGGGTAACAAACAAAAGTATTAAGAGTATGGCAGAGGCTGTCAGACACCACAGTGATACAGCTGTAGTGAAGATGCACAGTCTGATGCAATATAACCTGCACGCATTTATGCTTCTTGGTTTCCTATCACAGAAAGGAAGTGTTTAATTATATGTTAAATAACATCTTATTCTTGGTTGCTCTAACTTACTTTCTTTAAAATGCCTTCTAAATATGTTCTGGTATTTGAATTTGTTCCTGTGGCTGTTAATAATACTTTGTTATTGATATGACACCTTATGTGTCTAAGCTACAAGAGCCTCCTAGTTTGAGCTTGAATGGATAACTGTTGCAGATGGGGGTTGGGTGGGTGTCCTCCCCCCCCCTCTTTTTTTCCTTTCTATTTTTTTTCCCCTATAGGTCTCAACAGGGTCAACACTTTTGCTTTTTTGAAAATACAGACATATGATAAGGTCAAAAGGACATTGTCAGGCTAGTTAAAGAAGTGAATCCTTATGCAGAAGCAGCGCTTACATTGTGTCATATTTAACATAGCATATCACATTCTTGGCCTCCTTGATAACATCAGCACAATCAAAAGAGCAATCCTATAGCTAGGACAGAACCTGTTTAAGCAGCCTTTCTTTCTGTCTCCCCTGTCCCTAAAAGCAAAACAAATAGCTTTTATCCCGTGTCTGTTGTCAACAATTCTACAAGTTACTTGAGTAAAGCTGGATTTTCCCTGAAAGAAAACATTGCATTTTTTTCTCCAGATATGGAACAGTTGGAGTTAGTTTATCAGTACTTCTGTATCTGGCTAAGACTTGCATTATTAACCTTGTCAAAATTGGGCACAATGAAAGCATGAAATTTCTCAATAGCTTTGTACTGCTGGAGAGCTTCAAAGGCATACCCAGGGAAACTAAATTGACAGTGTAAAGAATAAACCAGTTAAAAGTATCTGATTCCC
>JANZLQ010000078.1:38139817-38153488 GCA_026212715.1 Elanus axillaris
GTACTGCTCTTCTTTTGGCATATGTTCACATGTGGAACGGCATAGCAATTAATATCTAGCAGAATATTCTACTAATAAATTTTCTGAAGTTTGTTTTGTGTATGGTTCAAGAAAAAAAAGTTGGGTATATTTATGCAAAGAAGCTGTGAGCTTTATATGATGCTTGGCATATATTGCGTACTAAATTGCTGCACTAACAAAGTCCCATTGACTGCCACGTATCTGTATCTGTTCCTTAGTCTCAGGCTGTCTGTATTAAGTTATGTGGCCAGCTGAAATTTTCATACCAAACTTTGTAGCCTTCAGAGAAATCAGAATAGCAGTTGTATGTCAGATATTCAAAATTCTGTACAGTCCTGTACAAACCCCATGAAAAATCAGAAGTTGGGATCATTCTTGCCGTCAGAGGTGTTCTTACCAGGTCTTCATTTCAGCAGGATCCATCAGAATAGTGATGGCAGGTCGCTGTAAAATCTATCACTCTGGATTTAGACGCAGGTTGTTAGAAACAGGTGCTTGAACACAATTCTTTCTTCAGGCCTCTTACATAATACACTTGGTAAATTAGTCTGGCTTCAGAAGGCCTCAGAAGTTTGGGAGATCATATGTCACTTCTGAGATGGGTGCCCACAGCATATGACCATCTTTCAGGCTCTCTGGCGTGCTTCCTTTGGAGGCTTGGGATGTATAGAAGAAAGCATGCAGGAGCCCAAAACTGGGACAGCTGCCTTAGTCTTCTTGCAGACAGTTGCAGAGGAATGCTCTCCCCTGAAGAGGTGGGAAGATTGAGCTTTGAGAGCGAAGTGTAGAGTCTGGAGCTGTAAGGTGCTAAGGGGAAACTAGAGATGCCAGGCATTGTAGCATCCCTTCTTATGAGTTAGACCAGGAGCCCTTCTGAACTGATGTGGGGTTTTTTTCCTCCAAATCCTGATTTGACAGGATCCAACCAGCTGATATTATAGACCTCTATCAAGACAGGATATCTTCTCTTACTCTGAAACTGTCCCTGGTTTTGGGGGGGAGAGAGTTTATTTTGAACTTGGTAACAAGGCGTGTTGTCATTCTCCTGGTACTGAACATTCACCTTACTTCAGTCAGCATTACTGGAAAGAGAAGTCTGTCTGCGCTTTTTTGCTTGGAGGTTCATCCACATTATCACCTGTACTGGCTTGGTACAGCAAATGTAGCTTGCCTGTGAAGATAAAGTCTAAACTCCTTCCCAAACTGCTCCAGTTTGTTAGCTTTACAGAAAGCTAATTTGATGCTTAAAGGAATGAGCTGGACTGGATTGGGAGTTTAGAGCTTAAGAACTTGAGCAGAGAGCTCAGACCTTCCTGACTAGCAGGAAGTCTGTTAAACCTTTCTCTTTGAAACCTTGCTATCTGTATTTGGTGGATGTGGAGCAAAAATATGACAGTTTCCAGTATACTGGTCTGAAATTGGTTTGCTATGTGATGTTGCTTGCAGCAGCAAGGAGTAGGTCTGCTTGCTAGAGGGGTTAGACCAAAGTCTATCAGTGATGTGGTCTGTCCTTCATAACACTTCTGTTTGCAAGGAACTGCTGAAACCAGCGAAGATATTCCCTTGTAACAAGTTTTGATGGCAAAGGTTCTTTTCCCCCTACAAGAGGGTGGGAGAGCATTGACTCTTCTACCTTCCTGCTTTGGCCAAAAAAAACTTTTTGGAGCATTTGTGAGAGTCCTAGGAGCATAGCTGTGCTCTATTGGGCAACTAAAATAGTTCTGTAGATTAACTTCAGCAAACTAGACCTGTTCTGCCAGGAGTTATCAAAAGATACCACATTCCAGAAATGGCATGACTTTGAATAGATGGAAAGTGATAGAGGCAAAGATCAAAGCTGTGGTGATGATAAATGGTAGCGGCTGGCAAGAGTTCTTAAGGTCAAATATATTTGAGGCTATGTATCAGCTTCTCCAGACAAGAGTGACCTGGTAAGACTTTCAGAGGAGCCTGCATATCAGCAACACATCAGTTATCAAGGGAAATCCCTGGGATTTGAGAAGGTAATTCTGAGACTTAATGGAAAAGACCTCTTTTAGATTACTGGTGGGCTCTTATTGTCATATCTTCTCAAGCTGTTTAATCATTACCAGATATGTTGAACTGCTTCGGTTAACTTCAGGAGCTTTGAGCCTTTCTTGTGGAATTCCCTACTTTGTTTCACCTAAGCCATAGTAATAGTGCTTCATCTTTAATCCCAGTACAATAAAGCAGTAGCTGTTTGAAATACAACCAGAATCCAAATTGGTCTTAAACCCAGCTGAAGCTGGGAGCCAACTTTTACTGGAATTTAGGGAGTAATGAGCAGCCAAGTTGTATTCATCCAGGAGCACAAAATTCATTGGATAAATTTGTTTTAGAGGGGGCAAGGAAGTAGCAAAAATCTACTTCTTGCTCTCTTAAAAAGCAATTGCTTGGGCATTGCTTCTTTTCAAGAGCAACTTCATCTTCAAGCTCAGAAGATGCAGTGCTCAGTAAATGCTTCAGAGTGGTTTGGGATCTTAGCCCTTCTCCAGGGGTCTGACATGTTTACCTGGGAAAGTGTGTTTGGACTGGCAAAGGATGGAGGGAAAATCCTCTCTTCCTTTACCTGACTATTGTTCAAGTTCCTTTGCCCAGTTCTGTGCCAACATAAACTAGTAGTATGAGCAGTTGAGAGTTTTGTCTTTGAAATAACAGAACAGTTGCATAGTTGAAAAATGCAGCATACCAAAGGATGACTGTGGCGGCTGTGGGCCAGTTCAGCCTCTGGTGTCTCCTGCATGGTGCTAAGCTCTCTAGGCAGCATGTGTTGCCCAGGCTGACATCTATTTTGTTTCCTCGGGGAGAAAGGTAGAAGAAAGCCAGATGGCTTTCTGTAGGCTAGGTGTGACCCACATTCTGTAATTGGACCGTATGGAGACAGAGGCATATAAAGTCTGGCTGCGTTCTTTATTCCTTGTCACAGCACAGCTTCCTGCATTGTTTAAAAGCTCATGCTAAAATTCTTCAGGATATTTGGGCTGAATTACAAATTCCTGAGCGTTAACTGTAGGACAGTGATTAAACCTTCTTGGTGAATACGTATTTTCTGTGAAATGAATTAACAAGCCCTGTGAACTCCTACATCTTAGCGTTTCAAACAGCATGTTTTTGACAGAGAATGTACAGCTTGGTTGACAGAAAAAGTTGTGGAGGTTTCTTAATGGGTGCTTTGAAGCCAGAGTTATAAAGAACTTGTGCATTAAAATGAAACCATTGAAAATTTCAACTCTAAGTAAGGAAATGTTGGTGCGGCATATTTGTAAATCAGTGTATTGCCAAGTTTTGGTTAAGGGAAGCTCTTCCTTAGTGGAACCAGTTCGACAGCAACTGCAGTCCTTGACCATGGTTCTCGTGAGTCTTAATTTGCCCGAGAAATGTGTTGTAACATTACTGGACTAATGAGCCACTTCTGTCAGATTCTGTTGGGATTGCAGGGAAACTCTGTTTTGCAGAGGAATGCTCTGTTTCCAGCTGATGAAGTATTTTAAATAGTTCCAGAGATAGTACTGTGCACAAACAGTATAAATACGGGAAACTTTAAAATTCAGTCTAATCTTGTTAAGATTGCTTTAAGATTGTTGTGGGGCTACTTCAGTCAATGGGATTAATTTGGAAGTGTTCCAGTTAAGAATTATACCTTGTGGAGGCGGAAAAACATCTGTCAGGTCAGAACACATAGTCATAAATCACAGGGTGCTCTTCAGCCTGTTGATTAAAATCAGCAAAACCCCCTTTTTATCGTCTTTCATAATGTGACTGCTTTTATATAATGACTATGCTTTCCTTAAGAAGCATATGCTTGGAATTCATGAAACGGATGGCTAGAGGTTAGATAAACTTAAAATGGCATATCTGAGATCATCAGGAGACCATTTCCAAGTTGGAAGATTTGCATGCTGAAGTACTGATGATGTGATGAATCTTGAGCTCGAAAATACTGTTGAGAAGAAAAGCACTTTAGAATTGTCCTTGACTGTAGTATAGAATTATTCTTCTTAAATTAATTCTAGGCAATCTCAGATGCTGCATGTTGTAGTTTCTGCATATTGTGATGGAGGCTAGTGTGTAGTTTTTAAACCCTCAAAACAGAGTGAATGCTGAAAATACCAGAGTAACAGTGTAAGGTGTTTACAACAACTAGCATTCACGATGTTGTCCCAGACACGTTACTCTCCCTGTCTTTCGGTGTCCTTAAGAACAACCAATCAAAAACCCACCAAAAACCTAACTACACTTAAGGAAAATTCTTCTGTAAAATCTCCTGAACCACTTAAGCGGTCTGACATCCTTTCTTAGTGTTTACTTCAGTTAAACTTATTTTCATGGGATATTGTGTCTTTCCATCCCAAGATTTTTAACTTGCATTCATTAGCATGTGCATGTCTGGGGAAGTATCACCCTTCTGAGCCCGCACACTCCGTTTCCTCGCCTGGTGCTTCAGCAGGGGAGAACCTTTTTCACCAGACTGCTTTATGCTCAGTGTAAAGGGAGGAGACCTGGCGTAGACCAAGCAGAGTTGATAGCAGAACAAGTGACTCCTACTCTGAGGGTACTTGCTGCCTTCCCTCTGAAGGAGTGAAGGGATCCATAGCACATGTGTGGCTCGTGGTTTTGCAGAGGGACTCTGTGCATTCCTGTATGCTTCATACAGTAAGCTAGGATGTTTGTATGAGCCTGACCCCTGCTAGCATTGGCTATCCTGTAGTTCAAGCTGTTTAAAATAAAAAACCTCTTTCTCTCAGGACTTTATCAAAGGATATTGGTTAATTTTAGACAATGGCTGGTTTGGCTCATGTTTTCCCCTCATGTTCTTGAACCATGTCTAATACTTGTCTTACCTATAGGTAAGATGAGAAAATAAAGAATATACAAGTAACCCTTATACTGGGCTGTGCAAAGTCAGTGTTTCAAGCTGAAAAATCTGCTGCCTTCTCTGCAAGTACTTGGAATCTTAAAGATTACTTAAAGGAAATGGTTTATTGTCTGGAGCAGCACAGCATCAGAATCTTCAATGCTGTCAATCAGTGCAAGCTTACTATTTAAAATAAAACCAAATTACAGTTATTAGCTCTGTTGTGAGTATGGCTCAGTTTATACTTGCCCTTCCTGCAGTGATGGAGAAAATAGCTGAGGATTGCTGTGGAATAGGGGTTTACACTTTTCCTCCAAAAGGTTGTGTTCAAAACTGAAATTACCATATTCTCCCTCTTTGGTTTTGGAATAAGCATTGGATGTGCATTTGTCTACTGGTGTAGCTGGTAAAACTGGTAACTTTTTTTTTAATTATTTTTTCAGTGAGTGGGCAGTTTCTCCTTACCTACTAATGTTGTATTCTCTTTGCAGACTGCCGTTGATGTTTTTAAGAGGATAATTTTGGAGGCAGAAAAAATTGATGGGGCAGCTTCACAAGGGAAGTCTTCATGCTCAGTAATGTAATTCCACTGCAAAACCTGAAAACACTGGGAATACATTCTACCTGAAGAAGCAAAACTGCCCATTATCTTAAAGGATAAACTATGCTTCTTTTTTTTTATTTTTTTTTATTTTTTTTTCTTCTGTTAACCTGAAAGATAAACAGTTGGTTTGGAGCCTTTCCCTTCAGATTATGTTAAACTCTGACTCCTGTGCAGATGGCTTCACTTCCATTTTCAAATTTTAAGCAATCATATTTTCAATTTATATATTGTATTTCTTAATATTATGACCAAGAATTTTACTGGCATTAATTTTTCAGTGTAGTTTGTTGGTTAGAATAATCATCAAAATGATGCATATTGTTACACTACTATTAACTAGGCTTGGATATCAGTGTTTCTTTGTGTTAAATGTATACTTGTAAATAAAATAGCTGCAAACCTTAAATACTCTGTTTATAACTTTTTGTTGATTATTCCACATCAAATTTTTTTTTGTATGAAAAATGTTCACCTGCTGACCTTAAGAGGAGGCGTGAGATCCTTGGAGCCAGTGGATGGTTTAACTATTGCTCGGGAAGTTGTTTGCAAGTGATCCCAACCATTTTTTGCTGGTAGAACTCCAGGCTGGCCAAGTAGCTCAGCTGTGCTTTGTGCCCGTTCATGGGAAGGAGACACAAGTGACGCTTTTGATTTGGAGGCGAAGGTTTGGGTTTTCAGTCAGACAACCTGCACTGTATTTTTCCTCTGTAACCTGTTAAAGAGTTGTGGAGTAAGGGTGCTCAGAGCTGTCCCAAGTAAGGGGCCAGCATACACCTGTGCCACACACTGTTCACATGGACTTGTAACTAGGAGAGCTGTCAGGATGGAGCAGATTTATCCAGGTCACAAATGTAGACTTGCCAAGAAAACAAAAATGTCGTTTAAAATAAATTGCACGTCCTGAACAAATTGATGTGGGTTGTTTATGATGCATTCCTGTACTTTTTTGCATCTGGATAGCACTGATAGAGGTGAGTGGTGTCCTGGCACCTGGCCATTCACACTGTCAGGGTCCCAGGGCAGCTTCGCCTAACCAGTTGCAAGTTTTTGCTTGGCTTTTGGACTAGGGGCTTAACAAGCTTTAGTGTCTTAAGTCTGGAAACAAACTACTTCAACTATATATTAAAAAAAAAATGTACAGTTGACCTACTTTGTGTTTAAAAGCAAAACAAACCCCAAAACAGCAACAAAACCAAACAAGGCTGATTTGGGGAACAGTTAATTAAATGAAGTGTTTTTCTTGCTTATTTGTGTCCTTTTGAAAATTTCATTTCTGACAGGAGTAATATGGCAGGGAAACTTGCAATGTTTTTGCAACCAGAATTAGCTTTTGCATTTTGGTCTGTGCTGAAAGGTGCAAATCATCTCTTCATTTCTTGTACAGTGGTTCCCTCATATTATATAGAAAATGGTCTAAAGCCCTCAGTTAACAGTGTATGTAGAAAAACTTACTATTTTCTTTTGTCACTGAGATTATCTGACTTCCTGGCAAAACAAGTTGCTCTCTTTTTCTCCTTTTAAGATATTTCCCAAAGTTCCTGAAAACTCAATTCTGTTATCTGAATTTTCAGACCCTGTGCCAAATACAGATTCTGTAGCCGGGTGATTGTCATCCGTGACAGATTGCTGAAGTTCAGTAAAGTCAGAGTGCTCATTCAGGGAAACCAGTATGTGCCTTGATTTCAGAACCAGACTGATCTGGGGCTCTGCAGTGGCTTTCCTTCACAAGAGCCTGCAACACCCGAACAAGGGTAGCTTGGCCGATAATGAAGCTGCCGAGGATTTGGAAAATGGTGTGTGGAACACAGGAACAATATGCATCTGTTTGGTAGGATCCTTCATTGCCTAATCATGAGGTGATAGGTGACTTGTTGCATGACCAGATTCTGTGGCATTGCATCATGAACGCCATGTTGTGTGGTCTACATCACATGGTAGAAGTTCTGGAATACCAGAAACCTCAATGACCACACTTACTTTTTTTTTTTTGTTTTGTAAAATAATGGCTGCATATGTACTGGTGATCAATCTAAAGCCTGAGATAAGTGCAGCATCGGTGCCTGAGGTGTGCCAGCTGCGCAGGCTTTAGAGGGGATGGATGAGGAAATGTGCAGCTTGATAGTCCTGAGCTAATCAAGGTCCTACCTTCCGGGGTGAGGCTTTTCAGGGGGGCTTAAAGGCAAGTGCAGGTTCTCTGGATGATTTGCAATGGGAACTTCCAAGACCACATACATATACTGGTCTTGCATTTTCTGTAATAGCTGAAGAATTGAATCCATCAACATATATTGTTTCTTTCTCCTGTTGCTGGCTCATCCAGTAAGAAATGTAAATTATTCCACTTGTCCAAGCTTTTCTCTGTTAATAAGATCTAAAGACCAGCCATGTGCATGGTCTTGCAGTTTTAATGAAATGTATAGTCAAGTGTGATCAGTGAACTACTTGTCCTTTGCTGTACAGAGACTTTAGTTGGCTGCTTGGCACCCTCTGGCAGTGGGAGTCCAACGGAGGCTGGGGCAGCCTCATGCTTCCTTATACTGCTTAGGACCTGGCATGGGTTAGGTTCTTCACTGTGAGAGCCCTAAAACGAGGTGGTGGGCAATCTTGGTAGCCCTATGTTATGTACAGAATCAAGAAATCAGTATCTAGCAAACTGCTGCATGCCTGGAATTGATAAATTTATACAGCCTTGTCTGGGAGCTGCCCTGATCCTTTGGAGGCTCCTGGAGGATTGTGATAAATGGTGCATGGATTAAAAGGTAAGTCACGAAGGAAGTTCTCTGGCCCAAGCTACAAAAAATTTGCTGTATGTTTAATAGGGCCCAGCCTTATTCTTAAGGGATGATCATTGGCAAAGATGAAAGTGCAAAGATCCTTTTCCTGTTGAAACGAGCAAAATTTAACTAGCATTAAGTCAAGTTAAATTCCCATTGACTTGTGTGGATTTAAAATGTGTTATTCTGGCAATGACTCCGGCTTTGCTTGTGCTCTTGTCCAACTCCTTGCTTTGCTGGGTGAATACCAAGAAACCTCTTGGTATCCTGAGCCCAAGAGACTGAGCTGCCCATCTCCCAGCCTGCCACACGTGGAAATGCTGAGGACAAGGAAAGCTGTGGGGCCGGTGCAGCTCAGCGAGTGGAGGATGGACTGCAGGCAGAAAGTGGACAAGTGATCCTTCTTTTTCCTGTTGTTTCTATGTGTAACAAACTTTATCCCTGCCGAGTTAACTCCACAAGAGGGAAGGCTTGGAGGCAGTCTGCTTCAGGTCTGTGGAGTCTTTTGCCTAACGCTTCTTCCCAGTTTCTGCAAAGGGTTGGTGAATGCACGCTGGAGAAGAAAAAAAGCTGGAAAACTGTTTTTACTGCTCCCTTGTGTCTGCAGTAGCTGTATTGTAGTATGTGGACCAGGCAGCCTTAGGTTGTTCCTCAACCAAGGGCAGAGGAGTGTGGGCTGAAACTGGACTTTGCTGGGGAAGTCCTTGCAGGGTTGGAGGCAATGGTGAAGACTTCAGGCTTTCTGTTTCTTAGTTTCTTTGAACAGAGAAGTTTCTGCATCCAGACTTGCACCCTGGAGGTGAAGAAGGACAACTTTTGCAGTTACCTTCATTTCTGGCACAAGTGAGTGTAAAACATCCAGCTGGGTCTGTCCCAACTTGCAGCATCTTCCTCTGAAGTACAAGGTGGGCAGCAGCCTGAAATGAGAAGGGTAGCCTATGTCATGGTGTGTATTTTTGTGTTTTTACCTTCTTCAAAAGAAATGTGCAGTCTTACACCTTTGTTGCTAAAGAATTTGTGCTGCTGCTCCATGCAGGTGTCACCGGCTGCTGCGTGCAGTGTGGTACGAGCGCGGTGCAGGTGGTGATGATGCTTGCTGGGCTTACCCTGATAATTGGCACTGCTGTGCTGTAGCCTCTTGAGAAGGAGAAATCAACAGGTTCTAATTAGTCCTTATGTAATCAGTACTGCTCATCTTCAGAGCATCTTGCTAATACTGACTAATCTTCACAACCTCATCTAACAAGGTCAAAATGACTCCCCTTCGACAGCTAGGGAGGAGTGAAGACCTTTGCAGAGATGCCTTCAGCTTGTTCTGGGCACAGTGGAAACGTGGCTAAACCAGGTCTGGGTGATGGGTGACCTCAGCATCCAGCTTTTCCTTAGGTGTCCTATTTCCCTACTGGAACCTTTGCTTTTTGAAATGAGATGAAAACTGAAAGGATCTCACCCAAAACCCTAGGCTTTCTGATGTTTTCTAAAAGGAAATCCAAGTCCTATCTCGGTCAGATGCGTACTGAGCTGTGCATTGATGCACTGGTACTGATCGCAAGATGGAATATTGCTGAAAACAAGCTTTTACAGATTTTTTTTCCAGTATCTATCTCTGCAATGCTGAATAAATATTTGGCTAAACCTGACCAGCAGGTCCCAACTCCAAGGTGAGGAGCTATTTTTCCTAGCAGGGACCTGGCCAGATCTGAACTGTTACTCTGTGACAGGGTTTGCTCAGGCAGCATGTGGTGGACCCAGGCACTGGGAATGGGTTAATCACCAGTGGAAATTGGTGCTTTGGCAACTGGTGTGAGGTGGGCTAGGTCTTAATCAAGTGACATGGATTTAATATAGAAACTGCCTTGAGACATAAGGATGGTTTCTCACTCTGCTGCTCTGAAGTGGCCCACAAGATGTGCTCGTCCTTTTCAGCAGTGAGCAAAAAAACCTTCCATGGGAAGGAGCAAGACCCATGGTTGTTCTATGTCTAATGAGCTAGGAGTACCTTGCACTGAGGTATGTGAGGAAATCTGTGTTTTTTTTAAAGCAAGATGGTGTTTTGAAAGCCCCAAGATACGGATGTTTCCTGTTGCGCTGCTTTGCAAATACTAAAAGCTTCCCAGAAGCTGAAGCGTGGCCCTTCCAGAGGATGCGGTGCGAATCCTTGGCTGTTGCTCACTTAATTACTACTTGTGTGGGGTTGTACTAGCCATAGTAGATACCTCTGAGCAGAACGCTAATCCTGTTCAGCCTCTACTAAGAAATATTCCTGTCAGCATTAGCGAGGTCACTCCCAAAGACTGACCTCCAGGCATCACGCCCTGCTTTCTTGAAACCTCTGTGTCACAGAAGGAGCAAGTCTGGCGTCTTCCTACCGTAACTTGGGTCGTTTGGCAGCATCCTTCTGCCAGCACCACCTAATGCTGGAGACTATTGCAAGGCGTATTGCTGGGCTGGACATGTGCGATGGCCAGTGTCTGCTGAGCTGCACAGAGGAATCAACCCCATAAAGTAACAGCCCATGGAAGGAGGTGGTGGCATCTTACGGCTGCGTTTTGAAAACCACCCAGCCTGGGCTTATTTATGCCAACATCACTTTGCTCACAACCCCTTGGCGTGTAATGGAAATCCACTTTGTAAGAGGACAAGAGCTGTGCCCATCCTGTGTGTAGGTACGATGTGGGGAGGAGAGCGGGGTGGTGGCCAGGAGCCACCACTTTTATCCAAGCAGGGTGGTTTTGTCCTGGATGGTTGAGTTCTAGTTTCTAGCATGGCTGGGTCGATCTCAATGACTCATGTTGGCACTGACAGTGTCCCGTGGCATCGAGTCCTTCCTGCCCCTGTTCTGCTGGGGATGTAACTGCAGGGTTACAGATGGACTTGAAAACCAGCCTTGGCCATCTTGTGTGGTTGAGGTGTTCCGTTTTCTCTCTCTCCTGGTTTTGGTCTGGACTCAGAGCAAATTGTCTCTGACCGCCTCACTCCTTGGCCTCATGGCAGCAAAGGCAGGCAGGGATAGCGCAGCCCGGAGCCGTCCCTGCCGACATCAGGCCCGATTTCTCACTCCCTCTAAACCAAGACATGCAAAAAATATCTCAGACTTTTGGGTTTTGTCTGTTAAAGCCGAACGCTCAGACATGTTTCCAATGCTTCATCCTTTAAACAGCCACAGCCAAGGAAGGCTGCCCACAGCCCTGCTAGTGTGGGGCACTGCGGTTGGATGTGATCCTGCACTTGGGCACGCGCAGGAGGCGAGGTCTGCCCCGGCATCGTGTGCCTGAAAGGCTGCTAGTGGCCACAGGCTCCTCAGGCTGCTCTTTTTTCCTTTCTATTGGCAACCTTTCCATCCTTTGCAAGGAATTAAAGGGGTTTGTCCAGGAATTATGATTTGCTGTTCTTCAATATTCTTTTTTTCCCATCATTTTCCTTTTTTCTAGAGATGGGTCTTTTGTTGTTTCCTATCTTTCATGTGGTTTCTCAAAGAAATGAGAATAAAGTTGTCACACCCTCTTTCCATCTCTCCTAAAAGAACTTTTGAACCTGTTGGACAACTTCTAACAAACCTAACAGCCAGGCACAAGTCTCAACTACGTCAAGTTCCTGCACATTTAATTAAAGCTTGCACCTTAGGAGGAACAGGAAAATCCCATCATGAGACAGAGCCAGAGGAAACTAGGCTTCTGTGGTTCTGTAAAAACCTCCTCCTGGGGTACTATTTGCTTTATTGGGTACTTTAGGGCCAGATTGTCATGGATGCTGTGGGTCTTCCTCTCCAGGCACCAAACAGCAGCTCATGGCCAACACAAAGAGCACGTGGGCTGCTATGGCGCCAATGGGTGGGAGAGCTGGGGGAGGGTCCCATCACCAATGACAGGGCCACTTCGTCACCCTGGTGCTCCCAGCAACAACTCAAGAGGGACACGTCTCTTCCTTCCCTCCCAGGGCACTAAGTGCAAGGCCATGGGGAAGGGCTGGTTTGGGTGATGCCGCTAATGCCCCCTTGCCCTGGCTGCCTCTCTTCCAAGTGGGACTTTCTATGTCCCGTTACTTTTCTCACACCATCTGGTGACTAATTTAGCACCTAGAAAATAACACCAGCATTTCAGTGAGGGTTTGGGTAGGTTTGGTTTTTTTTAATTAGATGAGGCTTTTATTCATTATTTCCTGTCTTCCATCAGAACATGTAAATGTAAACAGTGTTTCTGTGATGCCAGGGCATGATTACCTGCATCAGCTGAAGGATGCGTTTCTTCCCAAAATACAATGTGCCACCTCACTCCTTCCTCTTCCAGTGCATCTCAGTCAACGCGACTCTTCCAGCTCAGCCTACGTCTGCGTGCACACGCGCTTATTAACTTTTATATCTTAATTGAAAGGTCAGCATATGTTTAAGCCTTAATAATGACATCCTTTCTTCCCAAAGGGTCTTTAATCTTGAAACGAAGTGGTGAACCAAGGCAGCAGAGCAGGGTTGCTGAGCAAGGCTGCTGGCACGTGTGCGGATGGGAGCAACCTGCCAAGAAATGAGTTTTTAGGGTTCGGATTTAAAGTGTGTGCCTGATGGTCTGGAGAGTGGAGGGGGGGGAGGTGACGGGGGCCCCATGGGTGACAAACAGGAGGATTTGATGAGTAGGACCTGGGTGTGAAGTTTCTTCCAGAGCTATTAAATAGCATAAAAGGCAAATCTCCTTTTTACACGGTGTCCTGGTATGTCTCTGCATGCTGGTCCATGGGCCACCCCCATGCATTTGCCTTTACCTTTTCCTAGCCTGGCTCGTTAATATAAACTGATGGGCTTTATAGGCTGGGCTTTCCTTTGCTATTTGCCCTGAGAATAAGGCAGTTAAGGTCTCTGGATGCTCTTATAACACAAAAGAGGGGAATATGGAGCAGCTTTTCCTTGTGCTGGCAGTTGAGATGCCAGAGTCTGAAGCCATAATTGCAGCTATATGGGAAAAATTATGTTACGGTCAACAGTATGGCTTAAAAAATCCCTCTAATACTGACTTATACCTGCATCTTGGTGCTTCAGTGCTGAAAGATCAAAACATTCATAAAAACAACACTTGCTGGTGGCTTTGCGAGACCGATCTTTGTGCTTCAGAGGGGATTAGGTCTTTGGCTTTCAAAGATGCCATTTAAAGAGGTTTGAAGGTTGAATGAGAAAACAGTGCTTTGACGGATGGAGTGCAATGTATTTTGGTGAGGAGACTTCCAAGAATGCTCGCTTTTGACTGCTACACTGCAGTAGGTGAGAAGCTGGGGAAAAACAGTAAAAAGAAATGAACCCATTACAGAGAAACTACATGCTATGCTTAGAGATGCTGCTGTTTCCATATTTACTTCTGGTCTGCTCTAAAAAAAGAGGATTAAAAAAGAGAGGAAAAAATGGAGAAAAAAGA
>JANZLQ010000078.1:38156396-38227988 GCA_026212715.1 Elanus axillaris
AGGGGAATCTCTGCTCCGGCACCTGGAGCACCTCCTCCCCCTCCTTCTGCACTGACCTGGGGGTCTGCAGGGCTGTTTCTCTTACATGTTCTCACCCCTCTCTCCCAGCTGCAGTTTCTGTGCCCCAGCAACATTTTCCCCCTTCTTAAATATGTTATCCTAGAGGTGCTATGAGTATTGCTGATGGGCTCAGCCTTGGCTGGCGGCAGGTCCGTGTTGGAGCTGGCTGGCATTGGCTCTGTTGGAGAGAGGGGAAGCTTCGAGCAGCTTCTCACAGAAGCCACCCCTACTGCCCCCTAATACCAAAACCTTGCCATGCAAACCCAATACAGGCCATTAAATAACTTGGTAAATCGTCCCCCAAGTCTATAAGAGTATTTTTTGTTCGGGGGCAGATTGATGGTGCCAGAGTTTCAAGAGCAGTTATTTATATTCAATGGCTCTCCACATTGCAAACTCTGTAAAAAGCCTCAACAAACCTGAGGAGTTCACAGTATAACCAAGCCAAAGAAGTGAAAGCAATAAAAGAATGGATTATTTGTTAAAAACTGACAGGCAAAATCTTATTGCAATTGTAATTGCTCGTAACAAAATGCCTCATACCACCCATAGGAAAAAGCAAATCGGCATTGAACATTGTCTGCCACCTTCACGTTGTCTGAAATGCTCTCAACATATTCTCAGCTGGAACATTTGTCTCTGTCTTTTGCATACATGGAAAAACAGTGCAAGGCTCAGTTTCACCCATCCCATTCCCTCATGCAAAGCCTCAGTGTATTTTTGGCTTAGCAGATTGGCAATTCTGACTGGCACAAAGTTGATCGGTGTGGAAATCTACCATTCTTTTACAAAGTTGCAGTCCAGAAACTGAGCAAGAACACTCCCCTTCATTTTGTAAAGCGGGAGAGAGATTGGGAGGGCAACTCCTGAGACCTGGCCAATGCGCTTTGCAGCTAGAAGAAAAACTTTGGTGCTTATTGATACCTGATTACTCCATGTTCACCAGGAAACAGAAAGCATCTAGAACCCTATCCAAACCACAGCTTTATTGTTCAGAAGTCGGTGTTTTGATGCGTAAATACACAGCCTGATTTTTTCTGCCTCCAGATGTGGTAATTTCACTGATGGACATGGGGCATTCCCATAGGAAGAGCTCAGTATTAGTGCTGCTGTGTGCAAGGGCGAACTGTGCAGAAGAGACACAGCTATAAAATGGAGAAATGGTTAAAACACTATGCAGTGTGCCTCTCTCCTAAACAATCATACTGTACTTGCTTTCCCTCTCTCTTCTCAAAATTGCTGCCTTGGGGAGGTAAAGAATTACCATTGCCATAAACCGTAATCAAGATCAGATGTGCAAAGGGAAAGGCCTTGCTCAAATATCAAAGGGGTCTTAAACTGCCAAAACAGAGCCAGAGAGAGAAATCCCAAGGGAATCAGAGATGTAATTTATGACTGACCTTCATTTTAACTGGGAAATGCGTGCTCTTGAATGGCAATGCTCCCGTAAATGCATGTTTTGTTTTGTTTCAGCTCATTGGGAATCTTTGCTGCAGCAGTATTGATCTAAGCTCCTGAACAATGAGCCAGGGATGAGGAATCACATATGCATTCCAGAAACATTTTTCTACCCTGAACTCGTCTCAGCAGTGACAGTGCCTGGCTTTGTCATCCCCTCTGCCACAGCGCTGCCTTCCGGGGCTCACTTCTTTCTGTTTGCATCATCGTTTGCTGAAATGACTCTACATTTTCTGCATTCTCATAACACAGATGTCTGGATTTGGGAGAAAACTGAGATAACTCTTCAAGGGGATTTTTTCTGCCACAGGAGCAGTTGATGTCTGGCTGAGCTCTCAGTCATTCAAAGGCCAAGTGTTACAAGAAAAAACAGATAGTACATCTTTGCTGTCAAATATAAAACAGCATCACAGTGCCTCAGCCTCCTGTGCACTGCCTCCTTTTCTATATTTCACAGAGTAACATTTATGTGGGGACTCCATGCTTCAAAAAAGTTTAGGTTAAAATCTAGTTCCAAACTTACCTTTGTAATGCTTTCAAACTGCACACTGAACGTTGGGGAAATTCAGATCCACATTTCCATCTGTATTTCATGGCTCAATTCCAGACGTAGTTTAAAACAAAGATGCTTAGCTGCGGTCAGTTGAAGTCAAGTCTTGTGTTCTCCTGGCTTCCCATCAGATATGCTATATTAAAGCAAATACTCATCTCAGAATTATGTTCTGAATTCTTTTTAAATTCCAGTTAAACACTTTGGTGAAAAAGCTTATTTTCTAAATTCTACCTTACATTTAATATGAACTGCAAGGAATGGCAGTGCTCAGCAGGTATGATGAAAATAGATTTGTCAGGAAAGCCTGTAGCATTGTCCATTCTGAAGAAACCTCTCACCAAGACGGTAGCTGTTTGTAAAAAACACTTCTCTGATAATCAGAAAAAGATAATCATCCGTCATAAAAGTCACAATTCCTTCACAGTTTGCCCTTTCAGCTTCCTCTGTGAACAGCTGTCAATACGTTTATGAAGCTAACTTAAAAACTGGATAGGTTTGATGTCTGATGCAAAACAAACAGATCTTTAAATGGAGCTTTTTCAGGTAGAAAACCCTTTGGAGTTAATTGGATGGGAGGATTCAGATTATTTTTCATCATTGCAACATGTTGTTTTGCAACACAAAATATGTCCATTTACAGTAAATACAGAGATGTCTGCAACAAATTAACTTCAGAGGTTTGGAAACACAGATGGTATTTCTTGCACTTTCCCAAAGGGCTACGTTTGCTCTAGAGAAAGCCGAGATTTTAGCTACTCCTCTGTTATTTTTAGGAGTTTGTTCATCCCCATCATTTCTACTTCACTAAGAAGAGATAAAATCTGATTTCTGGTTTATCTGCTATCAAGCAAGGAGATTACACAATTTGTTTTGCCACTTGCGATATGTTTCTGCTGCCTCCAGCATTTAATTTTAAAAACCAGCACATTCGTGAAGGAAGTCATGAAGATGATGTACTGCGAAAGGAAAGTCTCGGCATCCAGCACGTTTTGGACAGGAAGAAACCAGGCACCGGTGGTGTAAGGCAACACGCAAGGCAATACCCGCCATGTGTCCCCAGGGTCGCATCCTTCCAGAGCCCTCCCTGGGGGGGGGAAGCCCGGCCCGGGCGGGTTGTCCTCACCGCCGGGAGGTGGCACGATGCTCCCGCCGCTGCCGCCCGTGGCCGCCCTGAACTTGCTTTGCCAACGATCAGGTCCTCGGCGACAGGATTTCTCACAAGGTGCAGGTCCTTTCCAGCACCCCTCTCTCTTTTTTTTCTTTTTGAGATTTACCACTTCAAGCAACTGAGATGGAGCTTACCCTCCGAAAGCGCCGGAGAATGGAAAATAGAATGGGACCAATCTTTTTTTAAGTATTTAGTATATATATGCATAAGCATATGTGATGTTTCATAATGACCTTTGTTTGAGCTTACGTTCATGAGTGGCTTAAACATCTTTGGATTTTTCAGCCCTCGTTATGTTGCAAGACATTTACTTCAGGACACTCCAGTGAGGGCAGAATTGCTGTGTCCTTTAAACAGAAGGTGTAATCGAAGCATACAGCTTACAGTAGGGCCTGCATTCATCCCACCTAATTATAGGCATCGAAGCGAGAGGGCTGACTTAGAAGCCAGCTTGTCTTTGCTTCCCTCTAGAGTCGATGGATAGATCTGGCACCTCCAAAGTGGGATTCAGCATGCACAGCTGTCAAAAAAAGCCGCGGTTAACCTCACACACAGAAAAAAATAAAAGTTTCAGAGTTTCAGGGGCAATAAAATACAACATATGTTTTGTATATCCATAATTGTGATGCTTAACTCATTCAAACCGAACACTGTACAGTAAACGTCACTACTCTTTCATTTATCATGTTAAAACACACACAAGATGGCTTAAAGATTTAACTTGACAGTGACCACCTGTTAAGAAGTGAGAGAAATATTCTTGTGGTAGAACTGTCACCCGTTGACTGGCAAACTCTGCAAATGAACCCAGGTAGGAACTCAGAAACCTCTTATGCTACAAATTCTTGCTGAAAGTAGACCAAGTTCTGCTCTTACTGAATTACACATTTCATTTAACACTGTTTATAATAAGCAAATGGTGACTTTGAGGCAAATACGAGGACGGAGTGGCAATCTGTGCAAACTGCTCCCACCCGGCAGAGCAGCAGCACTTCCCTCTGCCGCCCTGCAGGTTCCTTTGCTGTCCCGTATTCTGCTGGCCTTCCTGATTTGACACTTCCCTTGCTGTTTCTGGGATCAGAGCAAACACATTTTAAATGTTCATCTTTTACAACTCAGTTCCTGTGGTACTGCGTATGCCTTTAGGATCACTCATGGCCGTAACCCTAAAGGTGTTCAGCAGCTGATCAAAACTGGTCGCTACTTCATGGGAACTTTCAAAAGACCCGATGGATGCCTACCTGCATGTGCAGGCACCTAAAATCCTTCCACAATCTGGTCCTTGCTTTGGCGACTTGCTGCTTCATTCCTCCAGCTGGTTGATGACAGGGAAGAAGCAGGATTCAAATCAGGTTTTAATCTGTAGATAGCCTGACTGCAGTATCAAAGGACAGTCTTTTGCTACAGGCCTAGCATTTTTTCGCATTTGAGATTTTTCTACTTGTTATATTTTATCTTTTCTTATTCTGTCCTTAAATTTGTTATTTCTACCACTGAACAAATAAAAAAGAACAACTTGGCTAACTTAGTGTCATCCTCAGGGACACGTTCTCAGACTTCCTCAAGGAACTGCATGGTACCTCTCAAACCTTTATCAACACCAATTCAGGGGATGCAAGGCAGTAATCTGGGTGGATAGGAGAGAGAACAAGCTATCAGCAGAGCTGGTCTGACAAACCAGCAGCATCTCCCACTTCCTTCCCCGAAGTGGGAAGCCATGCGACTGCGGCTGTGAGAACGGGCTGCAAGAACACAACCTACAGCTTCCAGACAGCAAGAACAGGGGCAGATCATCAGTAAGCAAACACAATACTGATCAGGTTCAGAAATATTTTATTAGTAGAGCCTACACTGCAGGTTTGGCTGCAAGTGCCATTGGGGGATCACACCTGAGGAGAGGAAATCATGGGCAAATTGGCCACTGCACAGACCTAGTCAGTCTGGACTTGCATCCAAGTCCAACATGCCCTGAACATGCCAGACTTGCCTCATCTGTCCTCAGCACAGCCTTTGGCTACCGGCATGGTGAGTTCAGCCACTTCAATGTGGTTGCTCTCAAGGGCTATTGAGGGTTTGTTCGTTAGTCTTCTTGCAGGTTCTTCCTACAGGCAGCATAGCTCTAGGGGGAAAGGGCTCTTCCGAGACGTTCTGGTGCCAGCCTTGGTTCCTCGGTGCCATGGCTTGTTTGGAATGCTTGCTGCTTGGAACGATCGCTGCTCATGCAAAACTAGGACACTGCTGTCCTTGGCGGAGATGTAAATTCGAAGGCATCATTCACTTGCCAAAGAGCTGTTCCTTCATATTTCCCGTTTTCCACAGTAGCACATACAGACACAAATTTCCTTCCCAAGGTAACTGGCAAGCAGTGCCATGTCCCCATCCTGTTGTCAGAGATCTGTCCAGTTGTATCCCATGTGTGTGAAGCTTCTCCCTTTACAGAGTTTTGCAGCTAAGCCACAAAATTCCACCTCTGCTGTATCCCTCTTGCAAAACCAGATGCATCTTCTGATGTGTTGATCAGCAGCGTGTGGTGTATCAGGTAACAGAGCGAAGGGGCTTTGCTTGCTGTGGGGCCCATGTATGACTGACCCTGGGTAGTTCATGTACCCCCCAGCTGTAGCACATAACTTCCTTGCCATGGGACCAAATGCATCCCATGTTGCAAGACCTCATCCTTCATGGCATCAGATCTCACTCTGTCCCACCACAGAACAAAATGAAGAACTGTTGGTATAGAGGTGAACCTTGAGGTGGGCAGTTCCTTGTCTGATATTTACCTTCTGCTTAAGGTAAGTGTGTTGTATGCCACCAGAAGCAGTCACAAGAAAAGGAAAGCAGCACTTGGGCAAAATGGCAACAGGAATTCAAAGAGGAAGTGGTCAGTATTTGCTCATAACATTTGCAGAGCTTGTTTTCTCTTCATTACCTAAGTCAGGAAAAACTATTACAGTAGCTAGGAAAGGGAAGTATTTCTTTCTGTTTCTAAGCATGAGGCAGACTCCCCACTGGCAAAAGCTCCCCAGCACATTTTGTTCAGTGGTGTGTAGAGCCTGCAACTGTACATTGCACCAGGAGCAAAACGTGTTGCAGTACAGGAACCTGTGTAAGAGCCATGTGTTAGCTAAGTCCCGTTTAGCTCCTGCTTTGTGTAAGTCCTTGTTTTCTTTTAAAAAATATAAATTCCACTGGTATTTCATTTCCTTTTTTATAAATGAGAAGTTTGGTGTTTTGAGGATGTGGCCATCTTCTGATGAGGAATGTTTCGATGATGAGTGCGACCATTAGGGAAATGACAAAGGTGGATAGAAAGAGGGGGACGTGTCTTCCAATAGCAGGTATGGTGTCACGCCCTGCACCTCACCATGGAAGTGGGGAGCTGAGGGGCTGCACAGTCACCAAAAAACGGCTTTAGTGACCTACCAGGACTGCCTGTCTTTCCTGGCTGATTATGAAGGCCCTTGCAGCTCAGTGTGTAGCTATGCCGGAACAACTGTTGATGGAGCTCCAGCCTGGTCATGACAAATGAGCTCATGACAAATGTCAGTTCATGACAAGTACAAGTCTTTAATTTACTTCTTAACTTTGAAGATAGTGGAAAAGACCTTCAAGGGATATTGACAATTACCAAATTTCTGTTAGAAGTGTTTTACTTCTACAACAGCATCTTTGAAGAAGCAACAATTGAAAGGAAGAGGGTTTGGCTTTTTTCTCTTTTCATGGTCATTTCTGTGCAACGATAATGTTCTTTCCACTTTTACAGTTTCCACCTTAACTTTAGTTTTTCTTTTCTGTTCCTGTGGGATGAATCTGACAGTAAGTATATAACATATCTAGGGGAACCTGAGGACACAGCGAATGCCAAACCAATTTCATATTTCATACTCAAGTCCTCCTTTAGCTCTTGCTTGCCAATGTTTTACAGCTATAAACCTGCCAGTCTCCACACTGCAATAATCTCATCATACACCTTTATGAATACTTTTGCCTACTGACCATAAGATAAAAACTTCCTTGCACGAAACTGGGTATACTTTGCCACAGATCTAGAAAGGATGAGAAACTTCACAAATTCTCATTTGAAAATTCCTTTTTCCTGCTTTTCTGTAAAGATCAAGGACACAAAGGTGGAAAAGCCCCACCTCCAGCATTCAGAGGACCCAGGGAAGCTTTTGATGCCAGGAATCCCATGCAGAGGTGGTGCTACTACCTTTGCAATTACTTTCCATTCCCACAGAGTACTTTCAGGTTTGTCCTTTCAGGGACAGAAAGCTTCTCTGGGTTCTTCTTTATAGAAAATGTTCCAGGAGGAATGAATGTTTACACCTGTTTCAGAGAAGTCTCTAAATCTGGTGGTGGGAAAACTGGAAAAAGCTGCTACCTGCACCACTGTCTTCAGGTGGTCACATCAAACCGGGCATCCAGCCTGAGCTTTGGCATGCAGTAGAGGACAACAGAGGAAAGTTGCAGAGAGAGGCCTTGTTACAGTTGAGGCCAGAAATACTCAGTTTTGTTTGTGGTGGCTTTTTGGTGGCAGAGAGGACTCTCAGGCTCACTATCTGGAAGGCAGGACAACCTCAGTGGGAGAAGTCCAAGAAAAAGCTCTACATGCCTGAAACAAACCCTGGGAGAATTTGTGATGCCTCAGCCCAAGAGAACAATTACAAAAAGCCCTGTTTATGTGCCTGGATTTATAGGCACCTGAGCATCATTTGTATCCAAACTTCTGTTACCACACTTGTCCAGAGATGCAGTCACCTTGCTGAACTGAGCAGCTCCGTGTCTTCTTCCCATCTAAGACAGCAGCAACCATGGCCCCTTTCATTTCAAAACACAGCAAGGAGTACCTTCTACTGTTTGCATAGCAGCCTAGAGGTTAGGGCTCTTGCTCTGGAAATAAGACACCACTTCAATTCCCTTCTCAGCTGAAAAAAAATCAGTGGTTCCAATGTACATAAGTTAGGAGGCTACAAAATTATGTGGGAAGGGAACAAAGTCCATCTCTCTTTTTGAAACTAGGTCAGTGCAAGTACAAGAGTGACATGGCTAGAAGGAGAGGAAACATAATGGAGCCAAATTCTGTAGTCCACAGTTAGCTGGGAGTGTAATCTCAAAGCAACAGAGGTATGGGAACTAGTCCCATAAAAAGTATATAAGTCTTTGGTGACCAGAGTTCACAAACCCCTGATCTAAGAGTTCATTTTTCACTGACCGTGTCCCCCTCCTGTTCCTTGTGGGCTCTGTAGCTGCAGTGCTGCAGCATGTCAAGTGCTCGCAGCCCATCATAACTCAGTTTCAAGAACTGTTAATCAAAATTTTCAGGTTACTAAAAGCCAAGGCTGAGGCCAGATGTAAAACAAGCAAATGGAGTTTCTAGATCACTTTGGTCTTCATTTGCAACTCTCAAATCTTAAAAATAAAATGCTTGAAAACTTATCTCCAAAAATACTGCAGTTAAGGGTGAAAAATCCAAGTGGCTTGTTGTGGGGAAAATACTTATAATGTCCTTCATGGATAACTGTTGCACCTCCAGCATTTGGATGACGTATGCCTTGTAAAAAACATACTTACTTTCTCAATGAGAAATTTTGTCCCAACCTATACCTTTGCAGCAGCAGCATTCTTGAGCCACTCCATTAGTTCTCAGTCGTGTGCTACTGATGACTATGGAAAAGAGAAAAGGAGGGCACGACGGGCTTTCATCTTGTTTAGTCCCTGCCTGACTTCATAAAACTATGAGCCTTGTCAGACCTTACCCTTCCTGGGAGCCTCAGGGCACTTCTGAAAGACTTTACAATCCTCTCTTTGAACTTCTGCAGTCATCTGTGCTTTATTTTCTTTTAAAAATGGCAAGTGGGAAATGAGTTGTCCTCCTGTTCTGATTTCCTCCTGCCTGTTGTTTCTGAGGGAGGAGGCCTCATTTTGGAGAGGTGCAAAGTGCTGGCTCCAAAATTCCCACTGCCTCAAATGGATTGGAAGGGCTGAGATTCAGGCAACCCTTTGAACGCACAGGATGCTCTCTGTGAAGCTATATAATGTAACATTCACTACTCATACTGCTCAAAACAGCAGGTCTGCTTTTCAAATACAGGCTTCTGAAGTATGAGGTGTACAGGTAATGTAGTAATAACATTGCCTGCCTGTTATTTGCTCTGAAATTCTCAATTGCAGCTAGCATGTGTCTTGAAAAATTCATTCTAGCTGAGACTGGGGTGTTGGACTCACTGCTCTGGCTCTGTGAGTCAGAGGCTCATTTATTCTTCATCTGTGGCAGTGGGAGCACAGACAATGAAAGGTGTATCTATGACAGTTCCCTTACTGAAGTGCCAGGGTTATTGTACCGCCTGTAAAGTCGTACAAAAGAAACTCTCCAGGTTTCTTGTTTCTTTCTTCCTTTTTTTTTTTTTTAAAGTACAGACATGTTTGAAGCAAGACATTCCTGCTTCTCGTAGCTGCCAGTTCCTGAGTACAAGATTCAATGTTTTTCTTGTACTTGGTATAAAATGCCTAATCAAAGCCTTCCCTGCTCTGTTATAGCTGTTTCATTATTTATTATGGTAAAAGTATGAATTACTGAACTTCAGCCTTGGCAGATAAGTGAAACAGGAATGAACTTTCAGCTCTTTGGTTTCAGAAAGTGAGTAAATCTCTGGTAGAGTTTGCACACATGGTTGGAATAGTTCCCCTTATTTACACTGGCACAGCTCCACTGACTGCCGCTGCACTGCCCCGACTCACACATCCAGCAGCAGGGAGTTAGGAACTCAGGGGCCTGAGACAGCTGTAACATTTTTGTATTGCTTGTCCAGCTTACCTTTCAAAACAGAAAATTTAAAATCATACATGAAGAAAAAAAAGGATTTTTCTCCTCTGGGTTATTAAGGGGCACTTGACCAGATAGAGAAAGGAAGGAGCTGTAAGTGATGCACCGAGGCTGAGCCTGGAAGAAAGAGAGGTTAAATAACAGTATAAATATCTATTGGCTCTTGAGCCAAGTCACACACAGCATTTCTCATACGTGATTCTTTCACATAATGCCCTGGCAATAAGGAGCTCCATTTTAACCTGGTTTCCCTAGGAAATGTAGTGGGTATATTCACGCTGCCTGCCTGTCACATCTCCTCCCCAGCCTTCCTCCTGCCACCCACCATTTATCCACTTACTGGCGTGTGACTGTAAGTCCAAAAAGTGAAACCTGGTGGCAAGTCCAAAAGTGAAACCTGGTGGCTGTACAGGGGAGAGATGAATGCCCAGCTGCCCCGGTGGGCAGGGCAAAGACAATGGCACCCGTTTCAGAGGGGGCTCTGGCCACCGCAGCCGCACCGGGGCAGGAGCGGTGGGTGCCTCCAGGGATGCCCAGGCACCTGGGGAAGCCGCAGGAAGGAGCGATGGCACCGGGATGCAGGAAGGAACTGGGAGGGTAAGCGGGACATGGGAGAGAAATCCGTAGGAAACCGGCATCCGTGAGCTTCACGGCACGCAGCAGTTGAGCCTGACATGAGACAGGCGCTAAACTGAAGAAAGTCCTTTAAAGGAGCAGATGTGTTCTTTCCAAAGCATCCGCTAGTAAAATAAATTAAGCCAGTTAAATTAAGCTTCCATGTCAGCATCCAGTGGTGCAGCTCGGCCTGACTTACCAGTCTGTTTAACAGCAGTAGGCAATGCAAAACTAGCATCTTATAATTTAGGGTGATTTATTTTAGTGTCGTTTGATATACTATACACTGATCTCCACTTGTAAAAACCAGGGAACACAAAGCTGTCTGCTCGCCTTTGGAAGAGGAAATAAATACTAACTTATCTGTACAATGTGTGAGCAGATCTAGCCCTGTTGCAGGAAACTCATTAATCTCACATGGAAAATAAATAAACCGGCAGAGAAAAGGATGGGTGGGATTTTAACTTCCTCTATTTCCGCAAATCATTATTTTATATGAACAAGTGCATGCCAAAGGTTTTTAAGAGGAAAATTGCTGCAAAGGACAAATAACTTTGTGGAATCTTTTAAAAGCTTTTCAGTGGAGGGATAATTCAGGGTGGTGTTGGGAAAACTCACCTGTTAAATGCTGCCTAATAACTCCCACTATTAGACCACATTTTCCATTGCTGATGCCATTGTCAGACTTGAGCCACCAGGACTCACATTTTCCATGGCAGGTGTCTGCCTAAGGCTGGGTACATGTGATGCTTGTGTGCTTCTATCAAGAATTGCCTCAGACTGAGTGTGTATAAAAATTTCAGCCAAAATGGTTTTTCTTTTCAACAAGTGTAAGAAAAAATGTGCTGTTTCCTTCACATTAAAAAAAAAAGTGGCAGCATCTTCTTTAGATAGTCCCAAAGGCCCCATACGTTGGAGGAAAAGCATGAAGTTTGGCAGGAGGAGTCTTTTAGCCACTCTGGAAATCCACCTCAGCCTGGTTGAATTACAGGCCTGAGCAAGATTGGTTTGGTCTTGATAGAGCTTCACAGCTTGGTGTTTCAAAGATTCTGACTTCAGTGATTCTGTGCTAGTCTGGGGCTCACCAAGGTGTTTTTCTTTAGCTAGTTTCTCCTCTGCTCCTTTGAACCCTGCTGCTGATCTGGGGCAACCCAGAAGAAATGGTCAACCAAGGAAGGGACAGGCTGGAGAGGGAGAGGTGAGAGAAGAGAAGAAACGGGAGTGCTGTCTGGACAGAGACCGTGGGACAAGGAAGGAGGGCTGAAACAAGAAGCCGAAGATGGTGATATAGCAGAGATGGTGCAAGACAGGGATGGAGCAAAAGAGATCCAGGCTGGGAGAAAGGGATCAGAGGGTCTGTGGCCACTATAGCCACAGCCAATGGGGTATACAGCTATACCACAGACCAACATGTATGCCACAAGACAAGATAGTGGCGGTTTCATTTGCTGGTGGGGAAAATGTAGGTGGTCACTGACAGCGCATTCAGAATGACACTTTTGAAAGTGGCAGAATGTATAGTTCAAGCTCATTTTCAGCCACGGAAAGGTTGGACTTCCAAGGTATAGCCATATTAAAAAAAATGAGAAGAATTGGGAAAATGGTGATTGGCCCTAATCTTCCATAAAAATATGACTCTGTACCTGAAAACAGCCACTACTGGTGTTCTTGCTCTTTCTTTACAAGTGGGATATATTGTTGCTCAATGCCTTGAAAATTCAAATGCTCACCGAAATGCCTTTATATGGCTTTAAATGTTGGCCTTTCCCAAAGGCAGACATCTGTGACCAGGGTAGCCAGCACTTCCATGATCATCCTTGTATTAGTCAATACCTTTCCAGCATTTTGGATCTGGTCTCACATCATTTGCAAAATTAGAAACTGAGGAGTGCACAGTGCACACTGAGTGACTACCAGTTCTCTTTCTGAGCCCAGCGGTTTATTCTCTGATCATTAAAGCAGTTTAAAACTGAGTAATTTGTATGGCATTCACCAAGCCTACCCTGCCAGGATGCAGCTATTTCTTCAGATTAATCCATAATCTTTGGCAGTCTGGATTTGTTAATAGTAGCAATTTCGAACAGCAAAATATCGCTATAAGTATTCTTCTTTCAGGTTTTATGACATCCAGATAATTATGTCCTAAGGACCCCAAAAGCCACTCGTCACAATGCAGAGTTATATTTCTATAAACATGTAAAGCTTAGAAAAGCACGCAGTTTTAGAACAGTTATGACAAATATACAACTTTTAATTTAAGGTAAGAATTAAACTAGGGAGAATGCCAGTTTATGGTCATAGGATGGGTATTCCACTAATTCAGACAAATGTGTTCCTGATGAGAATACAGGCTGGAAAAGCAAACGAAAGCAAGTGTGAAAGAGACACAGCCAGCCTTAGGTGAGTGCAGGAACATCTGCAATGAAATTAAAATAGCAAATAGCATATGACCACAGGACAGCTTTTTTTGCAGTATGTATTTAGGAGAGTAGGCATGGGGTAGTTGAATTTCTGGTTTGGATGGCAAATACATTAAATTCAAATCTGATTCCATAAAATTCTGTCAGGAAAGTTGGGAGGCAGGAATGAAATTTCAGGGGTGCGGCTTGGGGAACACCGGGACAGCACAGGACAGAAAGGAAAGAAGGGCACAGATGTCATATTTAATGGTCCATCTCTGCTTTCATATTGCACAAAGAAATGGCCATAGTACAACACTCTCTACGCCAATGATCTGTACTGTGATTCCCCCATTTTCCATCCATGCAAAATTCTGATGGAAGCTTTTATGATGGTTGTATTGCTGACAGACATTGCTCCCCTGAACAGTCTCCCTGACATCCAGTATTAGCTGAGCCTTTGTAGCTTTTTGGTGTGGGGTTGCCAGTTTTGATTTCTTTCCTTTATCAGCTGCCTGCTTTCACAAAACTGAATTTACCTCTGAGTAAATTCAAACCTATCTTTGAGGCCTATGTCAACTCTGATTGAAACTTGCTAACAAATCCAAGAATTATTGGGAAGACACAGACATCTAAGAGTTGATTCTTTAGGAACTAAAAAAGGAAAGAAACTTGAAAGGAAGGGACAAGGCAAGAAACCAGACACTAGAAAATCTTATATTTTGTATGTGCTGAGAAACTGAATTGCATTAACCCAAGCACATCAAAGGCTAAAAGTCATTAGGCTACCTTCAGAAGTCTCTGCAAAATCCTCCTCCTCCACTCACCTATTTCAAAAAGCTTCAACACAGCGGAGGTTCTGCAGCTGTGGAGTGCAGCCATTACACATTCTCCTGCACTCTGCAATAATTTTCTGCATGCTGATGGGAATGGAACTGCAAGAGGCAGTTTTGAAATCCAAAGTAATGCAACCAGTGAATCCTGGCTGCAGTGGATCCTCTGTCTGAAAACCTTGTGTCTCAGCAATTTGTAGCTGTTTCTGACACCAATGGATCATTACTAGCTTCTACTTTGATGAAAGGTACCTACCCAAAATACCACACCAACAGTCAGTCTAAAGTCACATGCTTGGATTTTGCAAAACTATTTGCAAAAAGGAGTCTTCTCTTTAATGCCTGAATATGCAACATGATTATGTAATATTATCTAGATGCAATGTAAATAGATAGGGTTTTGTTGTACTAACTATTTTGGAGTAGGGGAAGGGATAAAAAAAAATTACTTACCTAGTCAGTTGGATATGACTACATTAGAATTTAGTTTTCTGTCTTTAATTTAGAAGTTAAAAAATGAACTGAAATGAACTATACTCTAATTTTTTATCTCTGTCTTGAGGATCTCTGTGAACAATGCAATATAGATGTACAGTGCTGAGTCCCACAACAGAGGAACTGGAACTTTTACTCAGGGGTGCATAACTCTTTGATTCAAGCATAGATGTTTCCTTATTTATTGAAAGTTGGCCAGGGGACATCAAGAATTTTGAAGAAGAAATTATACATATTTCTCATCATGTTGATATATGTCTGAAACTACTATTCCCAAAACAAAAGTGGGTAATTAAAAGTTATGCTTTGTGACTCCAGAATTTGAAAAAAACCACCCATATGGCATCTAATTAATGTCTATATGATTACTTTCATGTCTTTTCTCAGGGATAAGATATTTATAGCCACATACAAAAACAAGAAAAGGGCCTAAGGGAACACAAACAAAACCTCACCAGCCAGCACCTGAACTGCAGCATCTGCAAGCCAGCAATCATGGAATACTTGAAGTGCTTAAGGCTAGGAAGGCAGATAATGAGATTTCTTTTAAGTTCACTGTGCTGCACATTAAAGAGACACTGCCAACCTCCTTCTGAAAGGAAAAACATTACATAGCACACACAAGCTGTTTTTGTTTTTATAGAAGAGTCTTTTTCATCAGCCTTTGCTGGTGTCTAGAAGGACAAACAGGTTTAGTAAGCAGCATACTTGGTCCACAAGTTTTCCCTCAATATTTTTGCATTTTATTTGTCTACTTCATAACACTTAATTTCTGATGCTGTGTCAGTGCCCTAAAGAGGAAAGTGGTTCTGAGCTCCCACCGGATCAGTGCAAGAAGCAGGAGCTCCCCAAGATTGTACATTGAGCAGAATATACTACAGGCCATCTGCACACAGTGACACTGCATGCAAAGTGGTGTCACACATACAGCAAAACCAGCCTGGAACCAGCTAGTTCCACTTCTCTCTCTCTGGTCTGTTCAGTGACAGAAATCACCACATTATTTGCTGCAAGGTCAGATCTGGCATTTCCAGAATTACATGTGAATTATCAAGTTGAAGAAAAGCCTAGTCAACTTTAAGTCTACCTTTCAACCCTTCTTTATAAAACCAAATAATATTTTACTGGTGCAGAAGCCTTATACAGAGGCACTATAACCTTTCTTATAAAACAGTGCGCGTGTAGTCTTATGCTTGTCCCAACATACCTATTTCCAGGAGTTTCTTTGCATAAATGTCCTTTAACCCTTTCTATTAATGTTTCCTATTCTAAATGGAAGTGAAGTGGTAATGCCCCCATGCTCCAGCTGCCTGCATGGACTAGTCCAAATTAACTTTCCTGTTTTTCCTATTTTCCATAATTTTTTTCTCAACAGCCCCTGTGATGAGAAAGAACATGAGCTGACAAACAGGTAGGGCATATAAACATATCTGTATTCAGAAAAAAATACATTCAAACAATATTAATGTTGCAGAGTCAATCATTAAAACTTGGCAAAGCTAATTTTGTAATTCTAACTTTTAGCATAGTTTTTACTTACAGCATTGCATATTTGTTTTTCAGTCCTGCTGTGGGTATGAATCAGTTTCCGAATGAAAAGTATGTGTTGTCTGCCAGACCCTTGTTCCCATCATCGGTGAAACTGGAAAATGAACAGCGAATGACACAGGTGACTGCATGAAGAACCAGGATTGCTTTACAATTAAGAAAGCAGAGTGCTGTCCCTGGAGGTCTGGATTCTGCTCTGCTTCTGCTGGAGAGTTCCAGCAGAGGAGTTCTTACTGTGTTAGTTTTTAATTTCATATCCCTCATTTTGGGTGCTGACTCGATAACCTAGTATTTGATTTGCAGACACTCTCAGATAGCTGTGGCTGAGGATGCAGAAACTGTGCTTTGAACATACAAAGTGATATATAGCTCTAGGTACTACCAGGAAAAAAGAGATCTTAGGAATCACAAGCTGAAATTAGGGATACTTTTAATCTAGCTTAATATGCAGGTGTGACAATCTAATGATGTAATTGCTACAGAAACTGGAAAAGAAATGTGAGCACTGTCTGTCCATCTCCACACCCATCTGGTGCTGCAGGGCTGGATGCCCATGATATGGCAAAAAGCTACTGAAGACAGAGGTGCCACTTGAACAGCACTGCCCATCGCTCTCCTGAGCTGCAGCCACCCATGCCTGGAGCCTGCTCTCCTGGCAGGACAAGCACCATCCTGGCATGCCCTGGTAAGATCTCACGAGTGACATTTTGTCAGATTTCCTGCTGGAATGAAACATCAACACCATTCACAGTTGTTAAATATGTTAAAAAGGACTGTCAAGAGAAGGAGAAAAGTGTAGCTGACTTCAGCTCAAAGTAACCCCCGGTACCATCTGACATACTAGTCCACTGATGAAGCATTCAGTCATCCTTTCTCAAAGAGTATCAATGGCAACTGAGGTGTTACTCTGCAGTAAACATTTTCACGGGACTGTGGGCCACAAACCCACCCCTGGGGCTCCAAAGAGTGGCTCCCACAATGCTCTGTGCTAGCACTAGCCTTATTGAATGTATTTGCTCATGGTCTACAAAACACCACACAGAAGAGTCTTAAATGCTGATGGTACCTGGCTGATCTTAAATGACAGTAGGCTGGCTCAATCCAAATGGTGACATGTTGCTGCAGAGAGAAGTGAAGACCAGCATCAGTTATGCCAAAGGCTGTGTGGGTTTACAACCTTCTGCATACAGAAAACCTGGAGACAGCTGGAGTTTTTGTTAAACACAATCCAGAGTAAGAGGATCAGCCTAGCTTGAGCACTCACAGTCATAGCCATACACATTGGTCAGAGGAGGAAGATCAGGAACTATTTAAAATAAGCACAAGAGTATACCCAAGAAGGCAGCGCTAAGTATAATAATAATTACCTACTACTCATTTGATGAGTGCTGTGGCCCATGATACATTTCATCCGCGGCAGATTTCACCATTTTAATCTTGCCATGATTATTATTGGTAGATTAAAGTGAATAAAAGCCATACTGTTACTCAGGACAGCCAAAACCTCTCTGCCTAATACCTGACATCAGAATGCAGCCAACTGCTGACTGCCAAGTTATGGCAAACAGAGAGCAAGTAAAAATCACACTAAAAGATCTAGAGGATCCACCCTGGAAAAGATGCACAGGTAGCAGGTGACTTCATTGACTCGCCATGCCAGCGGGAACGCCACTTCCAGGAACTCCTGCCATCAGCAAACCTCCCCACTGTGGGCTCCCATGTCCCTGCTGGAGCCGGTAGAGCAGGCAGGGCATGGTCCCCTGTGCTGTCTGACGGTGCCGGGAGGAGCTGCAGCACCAGCCCAGCATGCGAGTTGTGCAAGGGTGGATCCTGTGTTTGGGCCGGGCGGCTGCCCATGTCCTGGGGTCCCTCTTGTCTTCTCAGAGTGAACACTTACAGGCCTTGGACAATAAGACGATAATTTGGCTGCTTTTTCTTTTGTTGCAACTGTTGCCTTATTACTTTTTTTCGCTGGCATTCATTAAAAACAACCCCTCGTATGCAAAGTCCCAGCTGAGCCTACACTCCCCATCTCCTTGCCCAGGTAATCTGAACTTCCTCCTGACTCTTCTGCCTGGCTCTCCCCCATCTGTGACCGCTCAGTCTGTCCACTTGCCAGCACTACCCACCTCTGCTGGTTTCTAGTACCAGTCTCTTTCCTGGGACTGTGGTCTGAGTGCACCTTCCCTCTCCAGCCCAACTTCTTTACCAGTTTATTTTTCTTGTGCCCCAGTTCCATCAGCAATTTTTTTCCTCCATCCTACATTCACTTCTACCATCCCTTTAGTCTACAACCCAAATATCCTTGTTCTGGATCTTCAGTCTCTGACAGTTGTAATTTCCTTTGGTGGCTTCAAAACAGTATTCCTCTCCTGCCCATTCTGAATATCTGCCTTCTCTGCAGGTCCCAGTTTTCATCCCACATGCTCCTAATTCCAGTACAGCCTGCTGGTTCTCCACAGCAAGGCCTTAGATCTGGCTCTTGCTCTGTCTGCCTCTGAATCAGATAGCTTCTTCCTTCACATTGCCTAGATGCCAGCAGAGAGGTCACTGAAAGTGCAGGAAAGTGTCCCTGCTCTCCATTCGTTGCTTGGCTCCGGCTCAGCATGTAGCAGCTGGAAACAACCATTACTGGGAAATTCTGTCTCCATCGTGTAATCCTGGGCTGCAGCATGTGTAGTGGCTTTGTACGGAGGGTGCATGCCCAGGCTAGGAGCTGAGAGGGGCTGGAGAGCCTTATTTGAACTGTGGGAATGATGCACAAACAACAGGACTGTATCGTGAGAGGCATAAGCTTGCTCTGGGACAGTCTTAACCCTTAAGCAGTAGCAAGTGTCTCCATAAACTGAGATTTAAAATACCCTAAAATTTGGCCAAATTAGAGTAGATTTTCTTTAGTGCAGTGAAAAGCATCCAACAAAGGCTTCCCTTGCCCATTTTCAAAGCAAACTTTCTCTTTGATAAAAACTTTTATTTTTTCCTATTGACAAACAATATACGCTTCATATATTTAATTTCTGAAATGACTAAACACGTTGGTTGCTATTTTATCTTGGCAAAAAATGATGCAGACAATCAGTACAGACTTTTCCAGTCTGAATCAGTGTAGCCTGGCACAAACAACTGAAAGCTGGGTCTTGCATTGGACATGTCAAACCCTGTGTAACAGGCTGCATGGGCTCTTTAAAAACTCGGCAGAGCTGCTCACACCACCTTGTACATGCGTTGGGAATCAGCCTTTCAGCTGATTCCCAGCAAGCAGATTTAAATAGGTTTCCAGCTTAGGGAGAGAAATGGATGTTTGTCTCTTAGGGCAGCTGTTCCTTCCTCCCGCCCCTCCCTTACATGTGCACATACATGCACAAATAAAGAGCAAAATGGGGATAAAGGTATTCTCCAGTTGGAAAAGTCCATTCCTCTATAGAAACAGAATGGCACTTTTGACAGACCTGAACGGTAGTAGAGTTTAAGTGAGTTGAAAATAAAAGACTGATAATGAGATTTTGCACTAGATTGGCTGGCTTGTGCTGGCAGGCAGCAAGCACAGCCAGCCTGCTTACAATTCACCCTAGATGAGCTAACCAAAAATAGAAACCCAAGAACCACAGTGCGTTATCCAATCTAGAGAGGTAAAAATGTTGACTTGGAAAGGCCACCACTCACAGACAAAAATGACAGAACTGAGTTGCAGCCACTTGCCTTTCTCCCAGTCATATTAAGAAGGCACTAATCCTGTAGTCACAGAAAGAGGAGAGCTCCTACATCAGCCCTCTCCAAAGCTGGCACGAGAGGAGTGTGAGGAAGGAGCAGCAGTATGGCATTCACCAGCTCTGGTCAGATTTACGGTCCCTATTTCTGGTGATCCTGAACGGCTCATAGTCCCATTGGGTCTAAATCGCCTTTCACAGGTAGGAGCTTGTGCCCAAGCACAGGGGAGGAGTTCTGGGAAATCTGAGAAGCGATGACTGCTCCACCTTGGAAGGAAGAACAGGTTTGCCAGTGGATTTATGCAGAAGACACCCTTGATCCACTTCTTCCTGGATGTAAGCTTTGCTGCAGCCTGAGCTCCAAGCACCTCTGCTTGTACTGAGGAAGAGGTAAATCTGAGACTATCACACTACTGCCTGCAAGGCATTTGCCTGTGCTTGAGTTATCCAGAGACAATGAATGAGCACAGGAGCTTGTGCTAAGGCACCTGGCCTGTATCAGGGAGCTCTAAAGCTTGTGCTGTTGTGGTCTTTTGGTACAAACTAAGTGGAACATAGCTGGGTGCAATCCTGATTTTAAGGGTAGGCTTGCTAGGTGTAAGAGGAAGGTGTAGATCTTGCTAGTTTTTGGAGGAAAAATTTATATTAATTTCTGGTGTCTTTCCCAATATCTGGAGGACTACATGGCACTCAGTTTTTGTCAGGCGACCTGAGTAAACATTAGTTTAACAATTTGATAATGAGTATGGTTAACAACTGATAACAGCTGGACTGATAATCAGCATCTCATCAGTAATAGGTGCTCATTTTTCAGCCTAGAAAGATCCTCTCTGCTACTTGCTTAAATGCACAAGTGCTGGAGGTGCATCTCAGGCATTACGGCTGCTGTAACATTGTTTAATTAGGGAGATGTTCACAGGGCTGATTGATACCTTTTGCCTGTTCTGGACTACCGTCTCCTCAGTTGTGATATTCCCCAATTTGTAGCCATGTAGATAACAACATTTGTGAATTGGGAAGGCCAGGTTAGCTCCAAAGCAAACCTCTCTCTTCTGGATCAGACTGTTTGCTAGAGGCACTCAACATCACCCCGTTTTCCTGCTAGCATAATATCACTGATTTGTTTTTAAAGAAGTTTTAAACTCAGAACATGCTACAAGTGTATACAAGTTTGTGAAAAAATACATCTGGCTCCCTCTTCTTTATTAGATGATGTGCTTTTGTGAGATTATAGTTGTATATTTCTTGTCAATCTTGGTGTTGTGTCTGTACCTGAGCAGTTGCCTCTTTTCTAATGCATTCCCTAAATGTTACACACAGTACTGTCACCTGTACATGATGATAACTTAAGAAAATGCCAACGGGGGATCTGTTTTCCTTTCTAGAGCCACCCACTGCCCAAAGGGAAAGCAGCAGTAGGTTGTGCTTATTGCCTTAGCTTCAGTTTGCACAGGTGTTCTGCACTCTGCCTCCTGGCTGAAAGAGGGGATTAGACAGTGTTTAGGAGAGAAAATGTAGGGAAATTAGATCAGGCAATCAGATAGCAAATTAAAATGAAATGATAGCTCCTTACCCAACCAAATTCTATTCTTCATACTTCTGTCTGCCATTCAAAAACACATGTGTGACTGATGCATCCCACTCCTTAGCTTCTGACTTTGAGCATCAGAGCTCTCCTTAGACTGTGACTGGAAGAGTAAAATGCACATGCAGGATCACACTCACTAAACAGCACATTCTTGGCTTGCAGCCACATCCAAATTTATTAACAATAATAGTTTTCTGTAACTGCCAGGAAAGATAAAGCAAGCAGTGACATTTTAACTATCTTGTCATGCAAACAGTTCACCCTCCCAGGTGTTCACCAAAATAAAGTGGAAGCCTAATTAGGGATGATACATCCTAAACTTCACATTCATTATGTTTTTAATTCTTTCATATCTCCTCCACAAATCCTGAAGTTGTTTTATAAGAAACTTCAACATCAGCATTTAACTCATAAGTACACCTTTGTTCAGAAGTATTGCAAACACTCATTTTTTGTTCTTAGTTTCAACTGTATGTGTTTTCCTCCCCTCCAAGCACTATATTAAAACACAATATGAAGAACTATGAAGGACATGTCTGGTTTTGGTTCAGTGCAGTTTGGTGGTGGTAGGTGGCTTAGTTAAGCAAATCCAAACCATTAAACAAGATTAAATAAGGTATGAGTAGGTGTGCCAGGGATCAGGAGGTGGCAGCAAAACTGAGGAGGTATTTGGTTTCTGCGTGTCAGTAATGGCATTGTCTTAACTGCAAACCAGAATTAATAAAACATTAAAGTGTGAGATTGTGGTACAAAAAACAAGGGATGGTCAGACAGTGATTATACAATGAGGAACTGTATGAAAAACTACTGAATTATATGGATTGGAGAACTGCCACCATTAAAATCTGAAATAGCATTCATAATTAATATAATTAACTTAGAACAGGAAGACTCCAAGTCAGAGAAGGCTCCAACAGAACTTCTCAAGTTGGATGGAGTAGCACCAATGGATGTATTGCAAAGTTCAGCAAATTGGACTGTAGCTTGATGATTGGACAAGTTTATATATATATATATAAAAGTAGCATGAAATTGGATGAAAAAGCATAAATACTACAGAACAGCTTATCTCATATGGTTTGGAAGTAAAATCATGAGGAAGACACCCAGGAAAGAATTCAAAGTAAAACAGAATTTGAAATATCAGTCAAACAGGTAAATATTTGTGAGAGAAATTGTTGTATTTCTGCTCAATCAACTATATTTAGTTTCTACTTTGTAAGTAAGAAGTTAGCGGTATGAATGGCAGAACGGTTATCAACATGGTTTGCAGAAGGAAAACTGTAAGACTGAAAAAGAAGAACAAGAGATACTTGGTGAAGGGACAAAATTGAGCTCGGTTATTTATCAAAACTGTATGAATACTCAAAATAGCTTATCCACAGCAAAACCAGCCATGGCAAGCTCATTTAGCATGCAGAAGAATAAAAAGGTCAGACCTGAAGATGTCTGTGTACGTCATGTATGGACCTTTATGATAGCTGGATCCTGAGGAAAAATTCTCATATACCAGAAAATCATAAAGGTGGTCTCACAGAACAATACTGAGAAATCTACAGACAGCAAAAATTTACAAGTCAAAGGGAAAAAACCTGATGTATTTTGAGATTGTTATAAATATAATGAAAGAAGAAAGTTAAAATTACCTTAAGTGCAGCTAGAAAAATTCAGAAATTGGTAAGGGGGACTCACAGACAGATTGCTTATGGACTTCAAGATATCACAAGCCCCATTTCCTCAGGAAACCAACATAAACCAATGAAAAATAATGTTTAACGTATTTTAATAGTTATTCATATTAATGTGTTCAAGCCTCATGTGCTCTACACAAACATGACAGATTTTTATCACATCAGTCTGAAATCTGGAGTCTCTAGAGCACCGCTTTGCTTTAACAAACTAGGATTTTACTACAGGTTGCAGCTGTAATTGGAAGACCAGGCAAATAATGTATACATATGAATGTGCATATTCTTTCAATAAAACAATTTGCATAAGTCATTTACTGTACCTAGGTATACTTCAGAGTTTTGCTGAACAACAAATTTCAGAAGGTTTTGCAATTATAATAGGAAAAATTGAGAAAAAAACCCCTGTTTTTAATAAATGAATCTATTTTTACATATTTTTCAGTATCCTCAGTTTGTAACTACTGAAACAGATTTTTCACTGGTTCCAGTTCCATTCAGCCAGTCCTTCCTCTAGCCACAAGCCTGTCTGCTGGAATACTATGAAGATGAAACAGTAACACAAAAATCCCAGCAAGCATTTACAGTGCATCAGTAAAAAAAAAAAAAAGTCTATGACTATTTATTTCACTTGCACTGACAATGCTGGGATTTGAGACACAAAACCAAATAATATTGATTATACTTGTATCAGATTAAAATCAAGGAAATAAAAAACTTGACTTGAAGCATGTCATAAATACTTTGGGAGCCATTCAAATATATATATTTGAAAAAAAAAAACCAAACCACAACCCAACCTGTTCTCTAGGAAATTTTCTAAATAAGCAAGTCTGGTAAACTCTTCTGTAAATGTAATGTGATATGAGCTGTGTGCCAAAATCCAGAGAACACAGCTCAAATGCTCTGAACAGAGTGGGAGACACCTGAGATGGCTCTGTTAAATTATGCAAGAATCTCAGCTATGCACAGCAAAAGCCTTAGTGTCAGGAGGTGAAGAACACCAAAGTAGTGTCTACATGCACACACCATATTTAAAGCAGGAGTTCTCAAATTGTCCCATAGGGCTGGACACATTTTGAAAAGAAACTGGCTCAGTTTCACTGCCCATTAATGATCATATAACATCTTTGTGCCAGATACAGCAACTGCCTGCATGGAAAAATAATTTTAGGAAAGTATTTAATATGTTTTAGCTGCCTTGTAACAACAACTTAGCAACTGAAGAGAGAGGTGCCAACACCTTGTGATTTGCTAGATCTTTAGAGGCAAGCAGGAAGATTCTGTGGGCCTACAGGGATCTGTGAAGAGCTCTCCATTCTCTCCTTAGTTTCATCTCGGTTTGCTATCACATGGAAGTGTTCAGCTTCCAGGAGCTGCTTTGTATTGGGTTTGTGGAGAATACGCCCTTTTTCAAAACCGATGGAGGGCTCAGCTCACTCTTGCCAAACCTACAATAGGAAAAGAAGGGTATTACTTGGATGAGTACAACGGCAATTAATCTTTCTGGCCGGAAGCCTTGTTTTGGAGTTTTGTTGCTTAGTGTCTGTCAGCACTTTCATCCTGGGGAATTTAAGTTTCTCCTACAACAGCCTGGCCTCAACTAAAAGTTTGCATATAAAGTATTAGAACACAGAACTGTTTTTTTTTAATTAATTTTCCAAATGAGTTTAAGTCTTAAGATATGAAAAAGTACTTGGGTGGTACTCAGCATAAAAAGAAGGAAATTACTAGCTTGGCATTTGTTTAATCATGTGAAATATTTATTTAAAAGGAAAGCGAGATGAATATTTAAAATATGATCTCAAAAAACACAAAATATATGTATTCATCCAGAAAGTGGGCTACATTTTGAGGTGTCTAGCACCTCCAGGCATTGTAATTACTGTCTTTGAAAATAGTTTATTCCAATACTAACCACCTATGTTCAACTGGTTTCCTTTCAGGAATGCTTCAGCTGCTGATGGATCACAAAAGGAAGGATCACGTCCCAGGTCTTTGAAGATATGGATGAGAAGGAAGTAATTGTTAATGATTTGCTGATCTAAACAAAAAAACAACTGACAACATAATTAAATCATGTAATCCTGTAGTGTGCCAAAACCCCGTAATTTTCAATTGAACAGGAACAAATGTCAGAGGAGGTTGAATGAGATTAGTTGCATTATAAACTACACAACTATACGTGTCTAGTAATAAAAGACCTGCCCCAAGAAATGAGAGGGGATTTTAAGAAACTGATAGTTTTCTGGAAATGTTTAGGTATCTCAATGAAATTTTGTCACAATTAAACAAACACTTCACTCGAAATGCTACTAGAGGATAATGCAGGAAAGTCCCACTAAGTACGGGAGAATTAAAGCTGTCAGAAACCACCTGTAATGACATACTTCGAGATTAGCCAAGAACTGGTATCAGTACAGCCTGGCGCAGGCTAGGGCTGCGTTTCTGGGAAGTGGCCGTGCAGTGCGCTAAACGCTGGTCTTTCTGGACATGAGACAGCACTGCCGTTGCAAAACACATGTATTCGTAACACCAGCGTACTCCTTCACTTGGAAAAGCCTGGAAGAATCCCTGGTGTATTTTATTGTATGAAAAATAAAGCCATTAAGAACAGACTCGCTGGATGAATAAAGTTTCACCCTTTCACGCGCAGACGGGACCGCACGCAGCCTGTTCTTCCGGCGAAGGCACCACGGCCTTGGCCAGCTGCGGAGCCCCGTCCACCTCCCAGCCCCTACCTGACGGCCTGACTCACCCCGCTCTTCCCCCGTCTCCCCCCCGAGCGCACCCCCTGCAGACTCCCCACAATCATTTTCTCTGCGCGTGGCTGCGGAGCTGTGGCAGGAGGCCAAATCCAAACACCGACCGCGCTGTCCGGGAAGGCTCCTGCCCACGGCCACGGGGAGGTCCCACCCCAGGGACCACAGGTGAGCCGTGCGTGGGGCAGCACGCTACGCCCCTGGTGCGGGACACCTGCCACGCTGTGTGGCCAGCTTCCACAGCGGGAACCGGCAGGTCTCCACCCCGTCAGCTTCCCTCACAGACTCCCCGCGGATTCCCCCAGCCCCGGCTTTCGCCACGCTGCCGAAATTCCCCAGCTCCGAACGACGAGAAGGCACGACCGGGCGGGCAGACGCACGAGGGGCCCGGCAACGGGACGTGCCCGGGGCAGCGGGACCGCCACGGCGGGGGAAGCGCGGCAACCCGCTCCCGCCGAGACCCCCGCCACCGGGCGTCACGCGACCTCTACGGGGCGGGCCGCCGCCTTCCGCCGCGGCCAATCGGCGCTCCGCTTCGCGCGGTCCTCCCTCCTCTAGCCAATAGAGCGCGAGCCTTTCCCTGGCGTGCGTCTGTGGTCGGGGCGGCGGGGGCGGAGGGGAGCCCTTCCCGCCTCCCCGCAGGGCGGAGGCGGCGGCGGGGGGATCCCGCGCTCGGCCCGGCGCTGGCTCCGGCCGCCCTCCCGCCGCCCCGTTCCGCGGCGGGAGGAGGTTCCCCCCTCCCCAGAGGGTGAGTGCGGGATCGTTCCGCCGGAGACGAGCCCCGCGGCCGTGTCCGGGGCGGTAAGTGCCGAGGGAGGAGATGCCGGGGGGCCGTGTGGGATGGATGGGCGCCGCTGAGGGGATCCCAGGGCGGCCGGGGGAGGGGGGGGCCGCGGCCCCTTGGGGCGTTGTGGGCCGCCTGAGGCTGAGCTTCCCTCTCTCGGAGGCGTCGCCTCTTCAGCGTGCCCCTAGTGAGCCTTGAAATTGCTTAAGAAGCAGCAGCGTGCCGGCAGGCTCGGAGCCGGGCTCCAGGTAGCGGTACCGCCGCCGTCCAGGCTGGGTCCTCTCCAAGGGGCTGGACGTACCTCTGTGCCCACGGAGAAGGCGAGCCGGTGGTTGAAGGGCCGTCTTCCACGGTAGGGCTTCGGTTCCTGAGGAGAAAGAGGCGCTCGATGGCTTCAGCACACCCTGACTAAGTGTTATATCCACGGGGGAGGGAGATGAAATGATTTAACATGCTCTCCTCTTCCTCCTTTGTGTCCCTGTGCAGGAGTCTGGACTACCCTGCTGATTTTTCAGAGTTGAGGTAATGGCCGAAGTTGGTCGGTGGGAGATGGCAGGAGGCCCGGAGCATGGTCTGAGGGTTGCACAGCATCTATGATCTGACCCGCAGCCTCTGCCTTTGCTGGGACCACCAGGATGGGCAACAGCGGCTCAGCCGTGAAGGTCTGCACAGATCACCAAGGAGGCATCAACTGGCTGAGCCTGAGCCCCGACGGGCAGCGCCTGCTCACAGGTAGTGAGGATGGCACTGCGCGGCTCTGGAGCACTGCCGACAGCCAGTGCCATGGCCACTTCCAAGGTACAATAGCTTCTCGCCTCGTTTTTGAGTCCAGGCCACACAGCATGTTCTGGTTTCTTTCAGTCCATGCAGCTTGCCAGGCAGCCAAAATCATGCTTGTTTTGTTTTGTGTTTTTTTGAGTATTTGTTACAGTAATGTTAAGCAGAAGCTGTTTCAACCCCAAACAGGTTACCAGCGCTACTGAATGCGTAGATCCTTTTATCTCAGGGTGTGGAACATAGCAGTCATTTAACTTGTCTGTTTCTGGAAGCTCTCCGTTTTACACCCTGATGAAAGACTGACTTTTTGTTATTATGTGTGTGTGTGTCTCTCTCTCTCTTTTTTCTTTTTTCTTTTGTCCTTTTAGTCATCTCATTGTCCAGACACTCTGTATTTAGAACCTCTTGACCCAGAAGTCTGGAAATAAACCTTACTAAATGGGTTGGATTTTTCCCCATATTTGACACACAAAAATGTTGATGGCTGGGCTTTTTAATTTTAAATTGATTTTGCATTTTAAACAAAATTTATTATCTTGGACTAGCATCTCAATAATTAAAAAAACTGTAGAAAGTACAGTCATGCAGGAGTCAGATGTGGACTAAAGACGTTTATATTCTCACTCAGTCATGTTCTTTTCTCTTAATACAGAAAAAAAAAAGCTCTTAAATTGGGAATTTCTAATCCCTTTTTCTACCAAAGAAGAAATCACATTGCTGTGATTTTTGTTGTTGTTTGTTTGCTTGCTTGTTTTTAACTATTGAGTATTGTCTTTTTTCCCCACATCCTGCCACTGTTCTAGCTCCTGGAAAACTCACTGCATTTGCTTTAGGCTTAGAAATCTCTTTAAACCACTAACTAACTTTTAACTAGAAAGAGAAATACATTAGATAATATTCAGAATCTGGCCTATGTACTGCTAGTGTTTGGGGTACACCCTAAAGAAGGTTGAGTAGATGGTTTGTGAGCTGTCAGTAGAATCAGATAATTGTATGTATTTTATATTTATGCACACACAGAGTTGTTGTGTAAGTTTATATTGTACAAGCTGTAATTACTGATAAACCTGTATCTATAACACAGTTTCAGGCTTCCACCACAGCATAACTAACAGACTTCTGTGGTGGCTGCTTTTGACCAGACCAGTACCAGACCTTGTCTGCCACAGGGGTTTTGGCATCCTTTGTGTGGTTCGAGTATTATTGATGCTTAAAATCTGACTGACAGACTTTGGTGCAGCAACCAAGATGCTATTTTGATCTTCTCAGAGCAGGATTACATGATGCTGTAAGAAAAATCCCATTGTTTGAAACCTGTCCCATTTAAACTGCTTTGCAAAAAGCTTTCACAAAAATGTGAGGATGGCTATAGTTTTGCTTATAGCCCTGATGATCTGTTTAATTTTTGGCATCTGGTGAATTTGCTTAAGAGTAAACAAGACTCATGTTTGTAACATGGATTCTGGTTTGCTTTTGAACGACAGCAAGGCTTTTGAACTACAGGAGTTGTAGTAAAATCTGTTTTTGCAGTCAGTGAAACAAAGTGTTTTACTGGGCAGTCTGCTTTCCCTCGTGATTTTTTTTTTACCATCTCTTTATTCTACAACATGATTCTGTTTTTCTAGTATCTTTGTCCATCTGTCTCTTTTCAATCACATTTGTCCTTCCTATATTTTTTATTTTGTCCTCAAAGAATAGTGTTATTTGAATCCCAGTAGGGCCCACCAGCTTCAGCCAAAGTCAGGCTCTCTCGTCCTACTTAAGAGGAAACAGCTCTGATCCTGAAAGCTTAGGTTCTAAATAATTAAAACAGAAGACCGCAAGATAATACTACCCCAACGATTTGATAGGTGACAAGAATTTCATGCAAGAGATCTTGGACAAAGCTGAGACCTGAATCCTAAAGTGATTTTTAAATGCAGTGCATTTAATGATCCAATAGAAAAATGACACGTCTTGCTAAGCAACAACAAAAGTTTAAGGTTGTAGTATTGATTCCTCTTTGCTAGCATTACCCTGTTTTTCAGCACAGAAATTTTAGACTAGCAGTTGTGTCTATTTTTATTGTAACTGTAGAATCCCAACATACTCTGAATAGTGTATAAATAACTGTGCTCTTATTCTTTCTTTCTGTGTCATTTCCTTAAAGGTATACTGATATTTTGTAAATTGTGGGTATATTCATGTTATTAGTCATAACGGGGAAAGTATTGGCTGACTTTTTACCAGATATGTTTTTTGTTTGCATTTCATTCTGCTTGGACATTGAAACTAAACTTGCTGGTAAGTCTCATGTTGCTTCCTTTTTTCATGGTTTCATGCTTTAATTTAAGGCTGTTTGTGTCCTGACAATCAATAGGCTGGGTCGAAATGCAGCCTTTTTTTCCTGACTTCAGAAGAAGGAAGCAAAAGCATTTCTTTATTAAAAAGCTAAGCCAATTTTTTTACTGGCTTTAAACTTCAATAGTCTGAGTTTTATTATACTGATACTAATATAGCTCATTATGTTTTTATAATACTGTTCCATCTACCTGATTGGTGGTACTGTACTCTTTTACTCTTTCACTTAATCCTTGTATCAATGAAGCAGAGTTTTCTGCTGTTAGTTAAAAATGTTGTGTTTTATACAAATCCTAAAATGTGAAGAACACGGTGGTGGATTTAAAACTAGAGTTTCAGTCCATTTGTTTGTTTTATTTTTCTTTTGGTTAAGGTGAAGAGCTAGTCTGTCCTGCTTGCATGCACAGTGATTGAATTTATTTCCTTTGTTATTCCTAGGACATGAAAGTTACATCACCTTCTGCCACTTAGAAAATGAGGCTGCCTTCACGTGTAGTGCAGATCATACCATTCGAAAGTGGGATGTGATGACAGGTCAGTGCCTGGCCATCTACCGAGGACACACATCAATTGTTAACAGGTTGGTTCTGTGGAGTTCTTTCCTTGTGTTCCTGTAATCTATTATTGCTTATATTGTCATTTTACTGCAGTTCTCCATTACTACACTAATAAAATGGGTTGTGTAAACCTTCGAGTTCATGCTACACGTGTTTTGTGCTGTAATGATTAGTTTTCCTAGCAACAGTGCTGACACATCTGTAGACAGCAGATAGGAGAGAAATGAAAGGCACACAGCAGGGGAATTGGATCCATGGCTAGGAATGAAATTCCAGAAGAAATTACTCAATTGATAACAGATGCTTCTGATAAATAGATTTAAAAACATCACGTCAAGCCTTTGTGTCAGTAAGGGGGATAAAGTCAGGTTTTTTTCTGGAATTACTATTCCTGTTTGTGCAAATGAAGTTTAATATTAAACTGATTGTGCGTGACTGATTAGCCTGTCAATTTGAAGTGCTTCTTAATAGTTGGACTGGATTTAATTAATGACAGATAGAGCAGTCAAAGATTGGTGGGCTTTTTTTTAACATTTCTTTTTTGGTGGGTGGGTGTTTTTGGTTTTTTTTTTTTTTTTTTGTTCCTTACTAAACTCAAACCACATACGATGTGTAGCTAGATTCTGTAAATAGTTAGGAAGACTGGCTCTGTCTGTATTTTGGCACTGGCCTGATTTTTGCTTGAATCAGCAAATGGGAAATATGTTCCCTATTCATATGACTTTGTTGCCAGTTTGAAAGGTTCCAGAGGACCAAACTCAGCTGATGAAGAAGACAGGTTATGATGTTCCCTATCTCTGGTTTGGAAATACGAACTGTAGAGATTTTTCTGTTGTTATGTTTGGGCAGCTACAACTCATTATTTTGGAGGCCCAGTAAGTTGAATTCTTGAGCTGTAATCTCTGATTTGCTCTTCAGTTATGTAATAAGTGGGGTGCTCTTGCTCTACCTTTTTTGAGATTCTGGGCTAAGTTATTTTCCCTGCATTCTTTCTGTTTGATGATGGAAAGATGATTATCTTTGCACACTGTCAGTTACAGTTCAGGTTCCTGGAATGGTTTTTTTTGTTGTTATTTTAATTCCAAGCTATTTTCATAGATCAGTTTATAAATTATTTGTAAACAAGTACTAGTAATTAATTATCAAGAATGAGTTGTGGGTGTTTTTTTTAAAAAAAAAAAAACAAACCCACAAAAACCTCTTGGCTAGTGTATGTAACTTATGAAAAGTACATAATAGTGCTGCTGGAAAAGGTTTTAGGAAAACACAAATGTCCAAAGTTACAATGCTATAAAATGTCTGTATCAATGTACCTGAATAAGGGGTCTCAGTTTTAAAAGTAGAAACATCAAAGTGTTTGGTTTAAAAAACCAAAAAACAGAACAAACCACCAAAAAAGTTCATAAGTGATGTGTATTAAACAGTGATGCTGAATTAGGCTTATATATGTTGTGTTCACGCTAGCATCTCTAATTTCAGGCTCTCTGGCATTGAAATTGTGACAAAAAATGGTTATGTAAAAAGAATGATTCTGTTCATACATACAGACTTTCTTTTTTGCAGGATCCTGGTTGCCAAAGACTATCTCTTTAGTGGCTCCTATGATAGGACAGCCCGCTGTTGGAGTGTGGACAAGGAGAAACAAATCCAGGAATTCCGGGGCCATCGGAACTGTGTCCTGACTCTAGCTCACTATTCCTCCAGGGATGTTCTTGAAGAAGAGGAGGAGGAAGAGGAGGAGGAGGAGAGAGTGAGCAGAGACCTCCTGGTGACAGGTAGCACAGACTGCACTGTTAAGGTCTGGTGGGTGTCCAGTGGGCGCTGTTACCAGACTCTGCTGGGACACACTGGGGCTGTCTTATGCCTTATACTTGACGCACCAAACAGGGAGCTGTTTTCTGGCAGCACGGATTATACCATTCGAACATGGAATATTGTCACTGGTGAACAGTTGAAAGTGTTCAAAGAGCATCAAGGATCAGTAATTTGCCTAGAGGTAAGAACAGAGGCTTCTTCAGGAGCCATTTGAAGGGGATATTCATGTCCTAACTCATGTGGGTCTCAGTTGTCTTTTCATTCCTAAAGAAACTCTTCCAAGACAGGTTATAAATGGTAAGCTTAAACATTCATGTAATAACAAAATAGTAGTGCTCTGTGGTCTTGAGACAATTCTGGTATCCTCTTGGCTTCTAGTGGCTATCCTGGTCTAACTTCTAGCTTGGTATCTATTTAAACCAGCCTAGGTCTTGAAAATCATGAGTAGGTTTGCTGGGAGGGACTGTTCATCTGAGTGGGATTGCGTACACAGGATCCCCAGACTTTTGAAGAAAAATAACCTGAGCGAGTAAACAGACACAGGGTCAGGTAGCTTAGAAAGGGGAGGAGTAAAAAAATTCAGAGTGAACCAGATAATTTAAAAAAAACCAAACCAAAACCCAACCCAAAACTGTGGGCAAAAGATAGTAGGAAAGCATAAAGCTGAAAGAAATCCTGCTTTAAAAATCACAGAGACATAATTTGAGAAAAGAAGGGGAGAAAGAGATGGCCAAGACAAGAAAGTGGGCAAGGAAAATGGAAGACAGAAGTAGGGCATGGGGGAGAGAAATCAGGAAATTATGAAGGAGAAAAGGGAAAACATTTGATGTGACCTGAAAAACTATACCCTGTTTTTCTGTTTGCTGTATTATTCTATTCAATGGTGCCAGGCTGTTAAATGTTGCAGAGGAGAGAAGGAGATTAGGCAGGTGAAGGAAGAGGGGAAGTATTACACAAATACTTGTCCTGTACGCTCCATTATCCACCAGAAAATGCTAATGATATATTTAAAGGAGGTACATGATGGTCTGTAACTTATTTTCAGGTCAGCAAACTTTGTATAAATGTATGTGTCTGACCTAAGTTAAGGATAATAGTTTTTCTCAGTACTCTCCTTTGCGTTTGTCGTCCGTAAGTGCTTTTCCTTTACAAGTGCTACAGTATGTATTTTTAAGAGCTGTTTAATAAATACTGCCTTTGTTTTTAAAGAAGGTAGTCACAGCTGACACTAGCAGACTAAAAACCTATTAGTATTGAAGGAATTCTATTTTCCTTCAGTTTTAGAAAGGAAAAAAACCTACACAAAATCATGTTGCCCTAGAGTAATGTTTGTCTTGCTTGGGTTAATTCTCAGTGTTAAAGCTTATTTTTATGATACTGTGGTAATGTATTTTGAGGATGCTCAAGTAAATCTGTTGCTGTTCTTAGTGTCACGCTATGTTTTGCTGTTTAATTGTAACCCTTCTCCAAGGCACAGATTGGCAACATCAGACCTTGCTTTAATTTAATTGGGTTCTTGCTAAAATTGTTACACAAAACTGGCTTGACCCTCTCCCAGAAGCCTGGGAAATTCAATTATACTCTTTGAATGCTCAAGAATGAGCAATGCTTCTCTGCTTGTGAGCAGAGTTAAACAATGGTTTTAAACAAACAGAACTTCTTGCAGGGGAGAAAAGCAAAACCAATACATCTATTTGGAAAACCTGAACAATTCAAAGTACACAAGACTACTGCTGCCAAGACTGTTGGCAACAGTCTTGGCGAAATCCTCTTCTAGCTGTGAGTAACTGGTAGCCCCTTACTTCTCTCATCACCAGCTGATGTTTGAGGCTAGAAGAGTCCAGCTGAGGTACATACTGCCCCCACAGAGAGCATTTAGGTTCTAGGCCTCTAAAACTTATCCCAGCTTAAGCAGTCACTGTACTGCTGTTGAATAGCTTTAGGCTGTCGATCTTCCCTCATTCCTCCCTCTTCCTTACTGGGTTCAACACTAGCCCTTCTGTTCCACTTGGCTGCCTCTCAGCACAGCCCACATGGTATTTTCATTCTTTTAGAAAGGGGTCAATCACCAGAATCCATACAAAGATGTTACAACAGAAGGGAAACTTCCTGAATAGAGGTGTTTATTTTTTTTAATTTTTGTTTTCTTCTCAAAAAGCTCTTGGAGCCTTTTTTGCCTAGGGCTTCTCAGGGACAGTGTTGCAATCTGTGGCAGTAAGTTGGGACAGTATTTTTCAAACTGTGGGTCAGGAAGGACTTGGAGGTAGTTGTGAGTTGCTCACAGTAGCCAGCAGATGGTTTTAATTGTTGACAATAGTTCGTTTTCTTCAGGGCAGAAGTGAGCTGCTAATTACACCAGATTTTCACTCCCCTGTCCTGGAGGAGTTGACTTGGTACCAGCAATTAAAGGTAGTTACCTGTTCTCTGGGTGGTATAATGCTTTCGTGGAGAGAATAAAGGGAAAAAAAATAAAGACTTATTTTAATTTTGTTTATTCAAATAAAGATCCCTAAGGGAGGGTGACCCTTCAAAAAGTTTGAGAAATACTCAGTGTGATCTCTCATCCTGGACACAGATCAGGAAAAATTTGGATATTGAGACCATATTTTCCCCAACTTTAAAAAGTACTGTTATTAAGAAGAATGCCGCAGGATGTTCTAAACTGCTACACATTAGGTCTGGACTCTTCCAGTCGTCTCCCATTACTTTTCAGTAAATACCAATAGTGTTGCTGCAACAGTGAATGGAAATTCGTGGAGCTTCTTGAAGGAGTGTTTCTGGGTGGATAGCCGTAAAGCACACTCATGTTTTCCACCTTGCTTCCTGCCATGCTGGCATGTGAAAAGCAGAGGGGTGATGCTGTAGGCGTGTTTGAATTTTGAATGGTCCTCAGCTGCTGCTCTAAGATCCTTTAGGTGGTGTTGCCAGCTAGCACAGGTTAGAGGAGCCTGAAAACACCTCTAATCTAGCATGGCAGAATGGAAAGCATTGGTGAGCTTTTAGCTTTCCCTTTTCTCCTGTCCTTGGTGGTCCTGGACAGTGGAGTGAAGAGGGTGAGCTGTTCAAATACTCCCCAGGGCTTGTCCTGCTGTCCTGAGGTCAGTTTGTTGAAGGTGATTTACCAGCTGAACTGACTGCATGTGGTCATTAGTCAAATTAGTTCTGCCGCAGGTACCAGCTTACTCTAATGCCACTCTTCTCTTCCTTCCACTATCTAAATTAGACTTACAAAGGTTGTGCCAGGAGACTTTCTGTCTGCGGTGGGAATCGTGTACGTGCTAGGTGCTTTGGCAGCCTTGACTACTTACTCTCGTAGTCAGGCAAGGTAACAAGCAGTGGAGCCCCCAGAACTCTTCACTCTGTCTCCTGCAGTGCATTGATAGCTTGGCAGGCAAGATACTGCAGCTGTTTTGAGTGCTCCCTCTTCATATAAGAGCCAATGATGAGATTTTATAGGAAGCAATGGGAAAAAGCAGGGGTGGGCTGAGTCTAATCACACAGCTCATGCTAGTTCTTCTACTGAAAAATTTCAGGCCTGGCTAAAGACCAGTATTTTCAATTAATAACCAAACATGCATTTTCATTAATGTGACTGCCTGCAATAGGATGAATAACCCTGACTTAAATATTTACTTGTGTATGTTTTTCTAAATATCTCCAAAGTAGCTTTGCAAACTGTTCACAAGGATTGCTTTGTCCTTTGCTGATTGTTCCGTCTCTGAGTATTTATCAAAACTGTGCTGCCAAAAGCTGGCAGAGAGAAATGATCCAGCTTGGAATTTAGCTTGGATCTTATAGCAAACATTCTTGCAAGAAAACTCCTTTCTTGCAAAAGGAGTTTTAAATGAACATGAGTGGGCAAGGATTTGCTTCTGGTTTTCCTGCAAAAGATCCTTTGTTTGGACCATTCCCTTTAGTTGCCTTTTAAAGCTGACTAGAAGAAAAGAATGCTTTGAACAAAGCCGTTGCCTGAACTCCGTTTGTATGCCAAACTGTTGTGATCATGGGGACAGAATTTTTTTCCTTGTCACACCAGTTAAGTGCACATATTTTTTTTGTAATTTGTGTTTGCATTTGTTGCATAATTCATCAGAGGGTGAACATGTGAATTAGAGGAATATGAACGTGTACAACACCTGTAGAAAAGAAACATGTTTCTAGGACCATTACTTTGCACTGCAGTAAAAAAGTTGAAAAACGTTCTCTAACAGCCAGACCAGAGAGCTCATTCTAGATGGATTCTCAGGGAAAAAAAACAAAACAAAACAAAACAATTTCTTGCCCACAGGGAGTTCGTTAGCTCGTTAAAATGAATGTGGTTTGAATGGGATCCTGAAAGTTTAACTCAGCCGAAGGCTTACATAGCTGTAACTTGAGATTCGTCCAAGTTGGCGATTTTTAACTTAGAAGTGGCTGTGAACAGAAGACCCAGCTGGCAGACTGTAGGAATACTGACCCCCATGTGGTTACTGATGTGAACTCATCGTGAAGTTCCTGGGAGCCAGTCTGAGCACAGTGACCTTCAGGAAGAGGATGCATCTCAATCTGTTTGGAGAGCCGATTCCCACTCCTTGGATGGGGGTTAAATTGTTTCTTATAGCAAAGGTTAATGGGGAGAGCAAAGTCCACTCCTGTAAAGTTGAAACATCTGCTAAACAGCTCTTTTGCAGACATTTTTGCCATTCATATGGGTAGAAATTGTCTTGAGCTGCTGCATGTATTCAGGTCAGCCAAGCTTGTGGAACAATGGGGTCATGATTGTCTTGAGAGACCAACCCTAGATGTTGTGTTTTTTTTTTTTTTTTTTTTATTCAAACTGTGGTGTGTCTGGGGGCTACCACCAGGGTTAGGGTTGCATAAACCTGCCATTTTTTAAATGAAACCTCTAACTACTTCAGCATTTACAACCTGTATTTTGCTACTGATGTTACTTTGCTACTCACAAGGATGTCTGGCTGAAATTTTTCATGGAATAGTACATCTCCAGTACTTTGGCCTGAGGATTAAGCCAAATTTGGTCCTTTCGTGTGTCTCCGTGTTTCATCTGGTTCAAGGCAAATTCCCTCAGAGTAATGACAAATTAACAGTCCAGAATTACAGATACCAATGCATTGATTTTTTGCTGTCTGTCTGAGGCTTTAGAACTGGGCATCTGACTGTCATCAGGTTTTTAATTCTTTTGAAGCTACTTGGGTTTGAAATGTCCACTCAGCTCGTTTGTATCTGAGCTGCAAATCTGTTCTGTGTTGTCTACTCTGCTCCAGGTGTCCTTGCCTTGCCATGCTTTTCCTTGTCAGGAGCTTTGTTGGGCAGTTAGCCAAACTGAATGAAGTGCTCAGAAGCCAGCCAAGGAAAACACAGCTTTGAAAGTATCACTGCTTCTCCAGGCAGTTGGAGATTAGAATATGTAACTGTTTCTACTGATCATTTTTAAACCAAGAGTTGACAGGCTTGGGTATATCTGGAAAAATCTATTGAGTGAAATGTTACATTTTTCCTTCTAAATTGAAAGAAAATTAAATTCTTTAATAAGAATAGGACTGAGACCTAAGGAATTGGGTAAAGGTTTGGAGACTTTGGGCTAGAAAAGCCCAGTAGTTATGGACCTGGGGACCTAGCCCACAAGTATTTGCTGAAAATTACTGTGCCTGGATGCCCATACACAAAACAGGTGCCAGTCCTGGCAGCGGCGAGGCTTAACTCCCACCAAAGCTGCAGTCTTGGATTTTGGTGAAGCCAGCAGACTTTGTCCAGCTCCTGAGAGGGGACAGATGGGCTGAGCCTAAGGTGGCAGCAGGGACGTTTAACCCAAGGAACAGCAACATACTTTTTTGTCCAGCAGTCTAACAGAACTGGTGGATCTGGATTAAATGGCCTCTGCAGGCTGAGGAGATTTGAATCGACTTGGAGAGTCCCATAACCACTGGATAGGAGAAGCCAAGCTGGTGTAAGGAGGTTAGCAAGAGTCCTCTCCGAGAGGGAGAACCAGCAGAAGGTGACCTAAGTAGAAATCAGTGCTCTGGGGACCTGTCTGGAAGTCGGCAGGGGAACTATGTTACAGTCCCTCTTTCTTGGGCTTTTTAGTTTTCAATACAGTCATGACTTAAGAAAAGTGATTATGGGAGCCAAGGACCTGTGCTGCTGGCTGACCCTAGGACCTCCACTGCTTCCACAGCAAAGGTGGCTTGTGCCCAGCTAGGATGAGGGCATTTGCACAGTGCATCCAACCTTGGTGAGCTAGAGCCAAGGCTGCCATGTCTGTGTTGTTGGGGCAACCACACCCTTTGGAAGCAACCTCTGAAAGAAGGCTCTGGAGTAAAAATACTGATTTGACATGGGTCAGATTGGATTGCTGCCTCTGTCTTGCTCTTCTCAGACAGAATCTTGTCTGGTTTTCATATACTCTCTTGACCAGTTTCAGGGATACTGTGCACTGTTGCTTGTCACAACTGCCCCAAAGCACATAATGCTTTCTGTGCATTGTAGATAGGGACAGCTGCAGCCTCCATCAGCGTCCCAAATCAGGGCTGCACTCTGGCATTTGGGCAGTCAAAAGTTAGGATGCTATGAATTTCAAGTCCTTTTTTGGATGGACTTCAGTTGCATTATATAATGATTCCCCATCTATAAAGTAGGGAAGGTACTTATTTTATATTACACAGAGTGTGGGGTCTTCTTGTAAGGTGCTTTGCCTAGGGGAACAGGATGTGATGATGATGATTTTGATTAAATGCAGATATCTGAAGTGTTGTAGCTTTACTGGAGTTGTAAACTAGACCTATCTTTAGTCAAGTGAAGGAGGAATCATCTTGCCTAGATTGATATAGATGGCTACAGCTGAGAAGGTTGTCCTTGTCAGGGGGGAGAAATAGTGAGTTTTAAGGCGTGATCTGTTTCAGACATCTGCTTCAGGTTGAGATGAATTGTGTCCTGGACTGCAGTGACTATAAGGAGACTGCCTTAGCTACAGATAACTGCATCAATTTAGATGAGATGATGCCTGCACCATATCACTAAAGGCAGATCTGATTTGCGACTTCAACCTGAGCTGATAGCTCTTGATGGCTTTCTCCACTAATAGCTGTTTCGTGCTCTGTGTTTTAAAAATACCATGGAAATGAGAGGCTGTGTGATGGTCAGAGCCTGTACTGGGTTTTGCTGTTGGCTGTGCTGCGGGCTTCGTCTGTGGCATCTGGAAGATTTTTTTAACCTGTTAGTGTTTCTGTTTCTGTGCAAGGCTGAAAATCCTTTGCTACTGTGCTCACCTGCTTAAACTGGTGAGGGGGAGGAAGGTGCATAAAAGTATATCCTAGGGCAGCCTGGGTAGCACAGAGGCTTGGAATTTAATGAAGATGGTTGGTGTGCCGGATGTCTGACTGGGCATTGGAAGCTTTTATGGCTCTTACAGTCCTGGTGCTATAAATTACCTGAGTAAGCCCATGTCATTTAACACATTTTAATATCTAGTAAATTAGCAAATCTAGACAAGTTGCAGCTTTTCTGCTTCCCTTCAGCATTTATATACCCACTTAAGTGTAGAAATGAAGGAGCGTAACCTAATGTACCATTAATGTGGAGTGGCATTTACCTGCAGGAGGGTATACCTTAGTGTTTTCCCTTGTTCAGTGGGTGGGGTAACGCTGCTAGCAAGATGTCTGAAAAAGAAATGCAATGCCTTGGCCAAGAACAACGCAGCAGGATCTCAACTCAGAGCATCCTCTTCCATTTAGCAGGTGCAAAGTAGCAAGGCTCTTCATGCCCATTCAGGTTGAGCCTGGAAATTAAAAGTCAGGTTGCCTTCCTTAGGCTAACTGTATAGTTCACCATTTTTGTTAGTGCTCCTGGTCATTCCTTCTCTTTCCTTGTCGAGATGTAGCATTAATCCTCTTGCTAAAACAGCTTAAATGTAATAGGACATTATGTTTCAGAGTACTGCTGGCTTTAACAGTGGTATGTGTTTTACAAACTCCTGATGTTTAGCTGTGAAAACTGTCCGATGAGCAAAGTTGTGCTGGTAGGAAGTGTGGCATGCACTGCTCCAACTGGGCTGGTGGGAGCTGCGTCCAGTGATATCTTGATCTGCCTGCATACGTTTCTTACATGGGTTAGCATAGTCCCACCACCGTAGTGCTTTGTATCTTAAAATACCTTTTGTTTCATGTTGTTGTAACACAGCGTAAATGTGTTTTTGGACAAAGCTCAGTTATGATGCCTTTTTGGAATGGGAGTGGATTTGGGAGAGTGTGAAAAACATTCCAACCTTACAGATACAGAGAGTGCAAAGATTGGGGACTGAAGGTTTATAATAATCTAAGGTGGCAGAAGAACCAGACCCTTAAAAGTGACCTAAGAGCAAGACCCATGTCAAGTTGATTTGTCATTTGTTCTACAGTTAATTTTCTGGAGATACCTGAGAAGTGTAAGGGGTTAGTGCTCTGCTGGTCATTTGAACTTTCTGATCTGTGAGTCTGGAGGGCAAACAAGGTGCCATTACTCCTTATGCAAGTTCTGTTTCTTTGCGAGGGGGTCAAGGTTCTCCATCCTTTTGATACAGAGACTGCTGCAAATCCATGAAACTTACCTCAAACTACAGCCCATGGATTGCTGTGATACTGTGCAATGACTGGCTGCCTTCATTAACATTGCTTTCAGGTGGCAGGTGTTGGGCCAGTTCTCAGCTTGGAGGAGTATGCAATCAGAGCTGTATGTAATGATGGCTGTTAAAACTTTTAGTTTGTTTTCTTTACAAGGACACAGAAGGCAAGATTTTTCTCTGTGCTGTGGAGAGTTTCCCTGCTGAGTTGCCAGGCATTGGATAGTTTGTTACTGTGTACTGGCTAGTTATATAGCCTTGCAGGGGTCAGTTATTTTCTTTCTGTTTTGGTTTCCCAACTGCAATCCTTCCTTTTGTCATTCTCTCTCATGTCTGTGTGGAATAAAACCCTCCACCAGTAGTGAGTTCACACAATGTGCAGGATGACTAGCATAATGAGGCACTGTTCTTCTTTGGGATTTATAGGTAGAGTTGCTCTAAACACACAGCAGAAGATAGTCTGATTGAAGACATTAAAAAGCTGTGTAAGCATGGTTAACTATTTAATCATTCGATAACACAGTCTAAAAAGACTTGTGGAAATGCAGATACAAAGCAGTTTCAAGGAGGAGCTAGCGTCTCCAAATACTCACCTTGTGTAATCATGTTAAACCCTGGTTTATGTTGTGTAGGATTTAATTTTTTATTTACTATCTTTTGTTACCCAAAATTATTCTGAAATTGTTGTTGTAATTAAACCTTATAATCTGATAAGAGTTCTTGTCAAACATGCTTTGCAGAAACTACACTGCAGGGTTTTTTTTGAGGCTGTATTAATGTAATTAGTCATGGAAGTAGGGTTAGCATTGTTAAGCTCACTGAAATCCTGCCTGCTTGCACCAGCCAATGGGCTAAGTTTTTTTATCTTCTGAAATGTGGCAGCTGTTTTTAAGGCCCAGAAGTCAATGGGAGATGTGATCGTGAAGAATGCAAGGTTGGTTTTGCTCACCATCCCTTTGTTTCAAGGCGTAGTTGTTGCTCTTTGTAACAGGCTGTTGAGTTGGAAACGGTGACTTTGGATGAGTCACTTCAGTGCAGTTCTGTCATGAACATGCCTGAGAGACTATTGCTGATGTCTTTTTCTCTTCCCTTCAGCTAGTGAATCGGCACTTGTATTCGGGAAGCGCGGACAGGACAGTGAAGTGCTGGTTAGTAGACACTGGGGAGCGAATCCAAACGTACAAGGCTCACAAACACAGCGTTAGCACTTTGAAATACCACGCTGGGATCTGTAAGTTGCCTTTCCTACGTTCAGCAATCCCATCTCCTTTTCGATGTTTGTCTTTGATCAAAGATTGTTAATAGAGAATACTGCAATTTCGAAGGCTTGTAAAATTGTCACTATTTTCAACTCCAGCATGTTTATGTTCAGTATCAAACTTTGCTGCATTACTCCATGTGAGAAGCTTAGACCTTCCTTCCATTTTCCACCTCCCTCTTCTGGCAAATGAAGAGGCAGTTGCTTTGTTTTTGTTACCAAGGGAAGTGGCTTAAATCCTGAGCTGTCTGTGGGTTGTTTGTATAGCCATGGTTTAACCTCACTAGTCTGATGTCTGTCAGTCTGCTTCTGTTGCATACTCGGGGACAGCAAGTGCTGCTGCTGGATGTGCAGCCCTGTGCCTGCTACCTTGTAGGTACTGTGTAATGGTCTGTCCTAAACCAGAATCACATCTCAGATGCTTACTGCTTCTTTCTAACAGTTAGGTTTCCTGTTCAGACTCTGACCATCTCCTAGACTCATTTTCCACAAGTTCTTTTCCCTTTATATGTCCTCTTTCGTGTATTTGTTCCCCAAACCACCTTTCTGCAGTAGACAAGCATTGCTTGTCTTACTAATGCTCAGGACTCAGTTCCCCTACTTTCAGTACTCCTGTTAACACTGTTATCTGTACATAACTGTCTATTGTTGACATAACAGTATATTCTGACCATGAAACCTCCCTCTTGAAATCCCTCTCTTGGCTGGCTTTCCTTCTGCATGTAATCTATCCATTTCTGGTTTTGGGTTGCAAGACTGCGCCTCTCTTTATCAGCCTGAACCTCTCTATGTGTCATCCTGGTCTTAATCCTGCCATTGATGTTAGGCCAGATGTGCCTTCATTTGCTTCCCAAACAAGTACTTCTGTCCTTCAGGGTAACCAGGACAGCAATGACTGTCTTAAGCTGATCTAGAAACTTGCAATGCTTTTCTGATTTCAATTTCTGTACTTCAGCTATGAAGCAAACATATAACACCAAATGAATGGTTACTATCTGGGCCTTGATACCTCTTTTGGCAGGTGTGTGTGATAAATTTGTGATAGTGATAAATGGCTGACAAATGCAAGATGGTACACATTATAAGAGAGAGCCATATCTGTATAGGCAGATTACAGTTTAATGGCAGTTGTCTAGCACCATGCTTGACATGGCTGACTGACCACATTTAGAACCCAGTAACTGAACTGATTTCTTAATTAGTTTGGAAACTTAACGTGTAACCAAGCCCATAGGTAGATTTTGATTTTAATCAGGAAGACTTGTTTTGATCTTCTTTTCAGCATTAGACCCACAGCACTATTTTTCTCCATTAAAATAGTTAATCATAATTTACGGTTAAATCATAATTTACGGTTAAAGTCTCCTCACCTATATTGCAGAACTACCCCATTCTCCCCTAACTGCAGGTTATAATTTCTGACTATTTCATCTTTTGCAGTTGGCTAGAAGGCTGCAATGGAAGGGGAAAGGGTCTGAGTGTACACTGTACCCTTAAGTTATTATTGCTCGAAGGTGCAGGCAGGTAGGGCAGGGGAAATGAACCAGAAATTTGCCAGTGTTTATCCTGGATTAAAACAAAATACTGATTGTGTGTGTGTGTGTTTTCCCCCTTTTACTTTTAAAGATACAAAATAAAAAATAGAATTCATCAAGACTACAAAAAGGCAAGATAACTGCTAAGCTGATGTTGGTCTGATCCAGTGAGGAATCTTCATGTCAGAGTGGGAGATGGAGTGACTGTCTCCTTCATTAATGAGACCTCCAGAGCTGTGTTTTTTCAGCATCGATCCTGCTTTTCATGCAACCAGTATAGACTTGACCACACTCTCTAAAACCATCATAAAGAAAGTTTAGGCTCAAACAAAAGTTTCATTATCTGATGCCACCCCCAACAGCTCTGCAGCTTTGTCTTCCCCCTCATCCTACAACCCTGTCCCTGCCATACACATACGTTATTTTTTATAACACTTTTTTTCTTAAAATGCAGGCAATATTGCTGTGTTTAGTCAGACCTGTGAAGAACATCCTGATAGTGTAACAGAAGTGTTCACAGAGTTATTTAAGATCTCATTTTAAATCAAATGCAAACGTGCTAAAAGTATCAAATGGAGAATTGAATTGTTCCACTTGAAGGGTAGAAAAAATGTCATGGAAAAATATTAGGGACTTGTATGAATAGAATTTAGATGCATTTTAATTCTTGAAAGAGGAAGTTTCCCCTTAAAAATTAACTTATGTACTATGATTGCTTGCATTATTGCAATACATTATTTACACAGTAATACGCTTATTTACACAGTATCTAATGTTTTGTTTCAATCAGAATTACAAAGACATTTTCACTGGATACCAAATGTGGAGCTAGTATAGCTTAAAATTCTCATTGTTCACCTGGGACAGATCAGCACTGTGTCCATTCTCTGTCTTTCAAAAATGTGGAGAAAATACTTCAATATAAATGATGTTTGTTACAGTTTGTCATATTTGCACCAGCGCAAGCATATTGAAAGAATCTCAGCTGGGAAGTGGTAACTTTCTGTTAGAAGATCTTAATTCTGTTGCTTGCTACCTGATCAGTACCCAAAGGCTCGTTGCCCCAGTTTACCTTCTAAATAAGAAAATATGGTAGAAGAATGAGAGGAAAAATATATGTGTGTTTCCAAAATGGCTTTATAGGGTACAGGGAGTCCAGACAGATCTGAGAACTAAGCTTTAAATCATCAGAATGTGTTTCTAGTGGCTTTCCTTAGTCTGCTTGTATAATTAATAGCATGGGCTATATTAAAGCTGGTTCTCAATCTAATTTACTTAATGATATCATGTTGGTTATTTCTCTCCTACAGTATGTGCACAGTCATTTAAAATTTAATGCGGTTTATATTTTTTCATGTTGTAGAAACTCCAAGAGAACATTTAAAACCTGTTCTCCCTCCCAAGAGTCTATGAAATTTAAGTAAGAAATAAAAATGAATTATTGATTTTATTTTTTTTGCTGGTTGTTTGTTTCACAGGTGGTGTATATAAGCGTATATTTAAATGCTAGATCTGGGTTAAATCAACAGCTCCCCTTTGAAACTCAGAGGTGTAAAGAGACTTCCTAAATCTAGAGTGACAGTTCAAAAGACATAAAGGATGTCTGTCAAAAGCAAAATCCTGGTAGCGATAGCTAAAGTAAACTGACAGCTGCATAGTGAAAACAGCTCTTAATTGGTTCTTACTTTCTGCATGTGTGTAATAGCATTAAGTGATTTCCATTCACTAGAAAAAAATCTGTACCTTGGTCCCTGCTTTACGTCATTGTTACTTGTTTGCAGAATGGGATGTAATGCTTTTTCAGGATAGTATTGGCAACTGAATTTATAGTGGCCCATATAAAATGACATTAATTTTCCACATCCAGATGTTTCTTGAAGATGTACCCAGGAAGTACCCAGCCTCCTGCTGTTTAATTTGAAGTTGGAAAGCTGATGGCAGTAGGTAGCCTGTTCTCTCGTCTCTTGTAGTCAGGACTTTAATGCCATGATAACTTAAGCTCTCTTTAGGAATCCAGTGCCTGACTTCTCCCAAAAGATAAGGAATCTGTTGACTTCAGGCACTTCAGTTTTGTAAAAATCTTGCCATGCTAGTGCTTTTGCAAAGACATGAAATGCAGGGAGCAGTGAATAAATTGCTTTTTGCAGTTCTGAAATATTTATCTCTAGATAAACTTGAGGAGTTTAAGTGAAGGAAAGTGAGTGTTTATAAAGACAGTTTCTAACCCTTAAAGCACACAAATGGGCTCCTTTTTGGGCATATTGCAAAGTATAGAATCTAAATATTAAACACTGCCTTACAGTTTCCAGATGCAGTAATTCTGGGGATCTGATGTGAAGATCCTGATGTGTTGAAAAATTCTTCTTCAAACATGTTAAGATACCCTAAGGAAACCTGATGAACAGCCAAAATCTCTGGTTATGCTTTATTTAACACCTCCCTGCTCCCTTGTAGCACACGTACACTACAGCACATAGAATACAAGAATTACAGCCAAACCCCTCAAATAATTCTGTGCCATACTGAAATGGAGATTATAACCTGGGCCTTGAATCACTTAAAGGCTCTATTGCTTGCAAAGATCCTAAGCTACAGGGTTTAGCTGAAGAAATCTACCACACTGAAAGAATTTATAAAGGTTCTTTGTAAAGCTGCCTACACGTGCCACTCACTTCTAAGGACAGCAGATTTAACAGTGGTTTTTCAACAGAGACGGCCTTACCTACTGATAGTTGATCATGGGGGGAGGAGGAATGGTATGTTTTAATGAAGCTAAGGCCAAATACATATTATTAGTATGAGAGGTGGTAACGCTGTTACTGTGGTTTGCAGCTCTACTGTACAGATGCTTCTGCTGCTTGATGCAGCGGCAGAAGTGATGAAGATACTGTAGTACTGAATGGAAGCCTGAAAATAACTATGGTAAAACAAGTGGAAGGCCTAGTGGAAAACCAGACTTGAGATAACTTGCCTGCTTAGAATTACTGAGGCATGTCTAGGCAGGGAAATGTACATGGAAGAAAAGAGCAGGAATAGCTATTTGAAGTGTGTGTGGAGTGAAATGCTGTTGTATGTAGGAACTTCAGGCTTAAGGCACTTCAGTGTTTTGAAAAATATGAAAACAAGCACGCTGGGGTCAGCAAAATGGAAATTATCTGAACTTGCTGTAACTGAGAAGAGAATCAAGCCTAAAAATGGTATGTCGTGCTCCTCTGTGAACTAGTTTTAAGTACATTGTGAACTGACTTTACGTAGCTGCTCACATCTGGCCATGCGCTATGTTGTGTGGTTGCGTTGCAGTGTTCACAGGAAGTGGTGATGCCTGTGCAAGAGCTTTCAATTCCAAGAGTGGTGTCCTGCAGAAGATCTTCCGAGGACACAAGTTCATAATCAACTGCATCCAGGTCAGGAAGGGGTTTCTTTGCTGGGATTTCTCACTTCTGATTGCTCCCTCATTTACTTTGTGGGAATTGGTGTGGCTAGCTGTTCTTGTGTGTCTTGGGTTGGATGTTGTTCTAGGGTAACATGAAAAGTAACAGACTTGAATATTCCTTTTGTAATTTTAGACAAACTCGATAATAGTAAGGATAAGTGAAACCACAGAAAGAGCCCCCAGAGACAGTCCTATGTCTGTGATTGGAGGTTTTTCAGGTCAGGTTAGACAAGCAACCATAAGCAATGAGACAGATGTAACTGATCCTGTGTACAGGCAGGGAATGGACTCTGACCTCATGAGACCCCTCCATTACAAAACACCAATGATGTGTTTGCAGTGCTGGGGGGGGGGAAGTTTCTGACAAGACCAAAGCTTGGCTTTGTTTTTGGGGGTTTTTTTGCAATTTCATTTCCAAGTGTACAGGACAAAAAATCCTGGGAGGAGAGAGGACTGAGAAGTGGCGACCTTAATAGAATCTTAAGTATATTAATGAGGGATGGATGAGGAGGCTGTAATCATGCGGTGCTTGTGTGGTGCTTCATGCTGATGTAAGCCAGCCTGCCTCCGGAGACTGTGAGTGCCCTGGTGGACAGACTGACACATTAAGAGAGGAAGATACCAAGATGCTGGCTGGCTTCTAGGGTGGGGTGAGGGCAACTGGAAACATTACTAACAGCAGCATATGTTTCATTAAGGAAATGAGACTACAGTGGGGAATCAAGGTTAAATTGCTGCAGGTTTGGAAGAACAACAAATTGTGAAGGAGGAATTGTACCTATAACTTACTGCAAAGGAAGACAGGCAGTGAGAAGGAAAGCATTCCTGAACCGCTCCCCTACCTACTGATGCTGATTTTGGTGCCTCCTTAAGCTTCATCTTCAAAACCAGCAGTCTGAAACCAGCACAGAAATTCCCAGCTACAGCCTACTCTGACATTAAGTTTAGTTCCCCATAGGTTTTCTAGTGGGTTTAGGTTATAAATAACTCTTTCTGTTTATATTTTATGGCTCTGTGAAGTGGCTGAGAAATGAGTCCTGAGTTGGTAATGTCTCATCCCACTTCAGCAGCTTTTGTGATAATTTATACTGGCTCTTGCAATGAGTTATCAGGCCTTAAGTGTTAGAATCAAGCTGTGTTTGCTCTGACTTTTGATGGTTTGATTGTGCTGATTCCAAGCTGTACAGTTCAGTATTAAGTGTGACCCTGTTGTTCCAGATCCACAACGAGTTGCTCTACACAGCTTCCCATGATGGCACACTAAGGATTTGGGACATTCGGGGAATATGCAAGAGAAATAAGCGGCGTTTGAAGAAGGAGAGATCTGCCCAGGGCAGGGGCTCTCAGAAGGGAAGTCTGTCTCGTCTCTTCAACAATAAAGTCGGCTGTATGGTACAGCAAGAAAATGGGGAACATGAGGCTGTTGAACTAATGTGACTGTCGAAAACAGACTTCCCATCAGTGACCAAAGCTGAACCTTTTGTTTTCTGCACCACTGTGTCCATGTAAACCAGAACTTGGAAAGAGATGGGAAAGGGCTTTGCTTGAACCTCTTTTTCAGGAGCCAGGATTCTCTCTGTCTGATGGACTCAAGTCAGATACTGTTGCTGCAGATGACTCTCAGCTGAACAGCATGGGGTCAGCAGGGAGTGCAGTGCGGTTCAGGTGATGCACGTGTGTGATGCACGAGTGTGATGTGCGAGTGTGTGTGTGTGTGTGATGAAGAACCTTACCTATGACTGCTTCTTTTCAATTCCCGCTGGCACAGAGGCATTGCACAATTCTGCCTGTCTAGTATGTTTCTTCCCTTTGTTTGCCTGAATGTAGAAATGAAAGGCGCCCTGCAGTACGACTGCAATTCAGTTTTCACAGCTGATGCTTCAGGTCAGTTTTTTGCTGATCAGACCAACTAATGCAGGAGGGTATGGCTCAGCAGGAGGAGTTTACAGCAGACTGGACACCCCTCTGGGAAGTTGGGAGTAGTAGGACAGAAATTAATTACCTTTTTTTTAACAAAACATAAGCTAGAGACCAATCTAAACCTCAGACGTTTGGTACCACGGTCAGCTGTTTGCCAAGGCGCAGCAGTTGTCCTCCTCCCAACAACCTAGCAGGTTGGTTTTTTTTTTTTTTTTTTTACTTTTTAAGATCTCATGTTTAGCAAAGGATATCTCCTGTGTGCTGCCAGGGGTGTGTGCTGCCAGCTGCCCACTTACCCCAGGCATGGTTCCCCAGCTGGGAAGCTCCTGCTGGGCTCCTTGTCTCGGCAAGGCTGGAGGTGGAGGCTGTTCCCTGGGCACCAGAGCTATCGTGGCGACTGCACCACCTCTAATCTAGGCAGCCTGGCCCACTGCTTGACTGCCCTAGTAGGGGAAGGGTTTTCCTTATAACCACTGGGAATGTCAAACTATTCTTCAGAGATGAGAGCAAAACAGGAGGATTTATTGAATGCTCTAGATTTATCTTTCTTCCTTATGAGGCTCTGTCTGGCCTTGGTTTGCTTCGGAGAAGCTCTCCTAGTCTTTTTCCAGGTTCATCCCTCTTTGATAACCACTGAGCCATGAATAAACAAGGGTTCTTATATTTTTCTATTTGCAGATATAACTCTTTGTGGAACTAGTACAAAAATATCTAACCACATGTTTTTATTTTTATGCCTTTATTTATTCTGTACTACAGCAAGATAAAAAATGCTGTAATCCTTTTTTAGAATGGACTAATAAACATGTGGCATTTACAGACAACTGTCTAGTCTTTATTTTCTTCTCATGTACCAGGGATGTAGCTGACTGCAGATACACAGCAGTTAAGAATGGCTGGAAGATGGGGAGAAAAAAAAAAAAAACAAACCAAACCCAAACCTATACACTTTTGGAAACATTTCTTCTTTCCCTCACTGCTGGGGCTGCAGTCAGGGATGCCATGGAGCTGTCCTGCCTCCTGCCAGTCACCAGGCTGCTTGAGCTCAGTTTCTCTAGTCAGGGGAAGGGATGAGCAGCCAAAGACCATAGCCCAGTCTTAAGGGAAAGCATGGACAATGAGCCACACGCACTGGCTCAGCACTCACCGTGGTGGCAGCCAAGACCCCTCCTCTGAAACTAACACTGCATGACTGGGTCAGGCCTGTCACTGCTGCTACTTACCCTGCTTGCCTCTCCTGTTGAGCAGCTTTGTTGGCTCTCACCTGGCAGGTTTCTGCATCTAGTAGGAAACAGCATTTTCATTATGTTAAATGCCTACCATGAGAGACTAATTTGGGAAGTCATCTACATAGTACAGACTTAATTCCACTGTAACCTCTCAGTCTGGTCATTGCAGCGCAGTACTGGCCCTGTAAGACATTTCTGTGCCACAGTAGCTCTTGGTTGCTGGGGTGATGGTTTGCTATGCAGCTAATTTTGTTTGTATTTTGATTATGAGGTCAATGCTAAGTAGGAGGCCTTTAGCAGAGATGGACAGAGTGAGTTGCACAGATGGTCTGGGCTATGCTTTTTGTTTAAAACTTTGCACGCAGAATGTTAAACACAAGAGCTTATCTGGCCATACAGCAGCTGCACAGAGAATTAACAAATGGGTTTAATAGACAGAGATCTCATAAAGAGTGGAATTAATGAGTCATTACCACTTCTGCCTGTTGCTAAACATATCACAGTATCTTCAACTACACAGTCAAAATAAAAACTTGAAGCCAATACCTCCTGCCCTGCTGATCACTTAAAACTGCACGCAGTTACGCAGGGACAGTGCTGGCAGCATTACATCATTGAGGAATGGCTTCTCTGACAAGCACTGCATGTTATGTTGCTAATTTTAAATTGCCCAAGGACAAACCTTCACTTCTTAAGTTGTCACTGCCAGTTTGTTATGCAATCCACTTCAAAGAGGAGAAATAGTGCCTGTACAGCCCAACGCTGCCTTTGGTGCATGCCTAGGGGCTAGCATAAGGGAATACCAGAGAGCCAGTAGGTTTGGGAACCCCTCTGGCTAACAGAAGGAATCAATTTGTGCTTTCCCACCTACTTCCTGTTAGAACTACACCCATCACTCTGTATGTTTCCAATTTTAAATTCTTTTGTATATTCTGGTTTTGCTCTGCATTTTGTCCGTAGTTCCTCAGTGCTCACCTGTAGAGAAACAGCATACAATGGTTGAGGTTTTTTTGCCTCAGCAGCTTGTATTACTGGCTTTAGAAACACTTCAGCCTTCTGGGAGGAGATACAAGACTCCTCAATTTTTATAGCACGTGCCTTGATACAGGAGTATGAAATACAAGTAATTCCTTAACACTGTAATCCTGCTTTTTGCTGTCCTTTGCCAGGAAAAAAAAAATATCCACTACTGAAGCCTATTAAGTCCATCCGCTGGAACTGAGTGGTCATTTTGCAGGCCAAAGCTCTGCTTCCTCCAGGATCACGTTTGCCCTAACAGAAGTTCAAGCCCTCCTTTCCCCACTGATAAATGCTGGGTAAGGATAAACTGCCATCAGAGAGAAGGTTCGTTTTCCAGCAGCGGCTGTAAAGGCCTCTAAGCGGAGATCAGTGCCGGTGCCCCCCTTCCCCCGGCTGCAGCACTGCGCCCGGAGCAGAGGGGCACGAGCTCCCTCTGCCGTGAGAATGACGTTATGGAAAGCAAATAAACCACGTTTAAGAAAAGCTGACAAGCAGGGGGGGTAATTTCTGTTCCCAGTGGAGAGGAGTGCTTACATAGCAGAAACAGGATGTTTTAAACGCACACAAAACCCCCAACTATTTCTCCAGAATGCCGAAGCTGGGTACAACTAACGAACAGTGCCTGAACCAAGTTTTGTTCAACAGCTGATTAAGGAAAATCTTGTCTTCCCCACAAATTCCATCAATCTTTAAGCCACACACCTGCAAGAGGTTAAGAGGAGCTGCTTTGGGGAAACTCGTTACTTAGTTGTAAAAGGAAATACCTACACAGGGGTCTGACAGGACAGGGCCCTGCAAGGTAGTTCCTACTGGTTTTTAAAACCAAAGCATAGAAAACTCCCCCTAAAAGCAGGAGCAGCACATAGTTATCTTTATTGCCTGTGTAACACCTGCAGGAAGAGACAAGCAGAACACAGTATAAATCCATGCACAACAGATACGTAAATGTCTCTTAGAAATCTTTCAGAAGAAAAGGAGAACAGTTTGAAAGTTGATACCTCTAACCTCATGAGCTAGGTTTCTGATTTACAAACTTGCTTTTTTTTTTTTAAAGCTGGTATTTTAAAATGGTATAGAAATGCTTCTTTACTTGAATACTAAGTGAATTAACTTATTTCACAATAAAAATATAGTTTAGTTCTATTAAATTTTCTTCTGAAAATAAATGTTTCTATTTTTCTGCTATGACAATAAATTACAATGTATCACAAGTGTAGGCTTTAAGCAATTTATAAATAAGCAGGAATTAAGTGTTCCACCTATAGTTTAACAGAATTCAAGGCATTTAAGTAAGAGATAAGCTGAAGGTGCATTTATAATCCAAACTCAATTCGTCAAGGTAAATACATATATCTAAAGTAGATGTAATGGGATTTAATGCTGTGGTACTTGTATATAGGATAAGTATTCATGAATGATCTGTTCCTCTTCCTCCAGTGTTAAATCCAGATAATCCTCTTCGTGTTCAGGAATATCCTCTAGGATTTCATTGACTGCATCAGTCTCCATGTCTTCATCTGTTGCTGAACTAGAAGAACCTTCCAGTAAAAAGAGGCAGCAGTGAATTCACCTTTGAAACAAGTTGGTACCTTCCCTCTTTCATCAGCATGACTCCTCTGTGAGTCTGTTACTGTAAGGCTACCTCTCATTTCAAGTGGCTCTGCAAAGGGTATTGCAGGATGGCCATTTTTTCCTACTATTTAAAGCTGTAGAAAAGCCTTTAGTCATACAACAGGGATCACTACAGGTCTGACAAATAACAGAAAGGAGAGAAAGTACTTGCAAGTTTCTTCTTTGCTAAATGGTGAGTATCGATTACAGTTCTATCACATAAGGGACACAAGGAAGGAATATGTGGTCAAATCATCTGACTGTACAGCACAGATTTGGAATAAACTCCCCAGCAGTCAGAACCCAGATACTGGCAAGCCAAAAAAATCTATCACTATCATTGGTAGGTCCAGGGAACATGCTCCAGCAACTTACTTAGTACTTGCTCTCTGAAAGAGTACAGACAGGGAGGGGTTGGTTTGTTTTTGAAGAGAACTGGTGTGAGCCAGTACAATTAGATGGGAGAAGCTAGAATTGCTTGTGAGCTAGAGAGGGCCATGCATTCCTCACTAGAGAAGTGAGAACGCAGACACCCATGGCCTCCAGCCTCATGTAGCAAAGCCACAGTCTGCTCTGCAGCCATTTCCTCAGCCCTTCCCAGGATGCCTCCAAAGGTTACCCTTTCTTCTGGGCTGCATCCATCTTACACACTGCCTACAGCTGATGCGTATCCCTTATGGTCCCGTATAGGGCTGTCAGGGACTGCAGGGGCTATAGCTTACCTGGGCTAATGGATGCCTTGCCTGTAATTGTATTACTTATAAAAGTAGTCTGGGCCATTACTTAAGACCCTCCACCAGTATCTAAGCAGAAATTATTCAATCATTTCGTACAAAAGCCAGAAAAGAGCATTCCCCCCTCCCTCTTCTCTGACTGCTATATGCAGCATCCTTACCTGCAGACTCTGTAGGCGAGTCTTTTGATGAAGCCGATTCTTCTGATGGACTGGACCCTTCTGGAGACAGCAGCAGTGACGCAGGAAGAACTCCCCCATAATGAGCAAGCGTTTGGGAAGCTAAGTGGATGTTGCCTTTGAAGACCTTTAAAGCTTGCTCTGCTGACTCACGGCTGAAACCCATATACACCAGCTACAGGAGGGGGGAAAAAATTAAAATAAGAAAGTCTGGAGAAATCCAAGCTCATTCAGCACCAGGGTCTGACAGGAATCTGACTCTGCATCTGACAGTCATTCCTCTTGCACAGAGGAAAGCGCCACATGCCAGGAATTCCAGGACACTGACTCTGGTTTACTGGAACAGTTAACAACAGGCCAGTGACCTATTAAAGGAATGGGGATCTTGAAAAGAATCAAGAGCCTCTTGTTTAGTAAGAGACCAATTCTTTTTTTCTGTTTTTCAAAAGGAAACTTCAAAGCACTCCAGCACATCAGGAGCGTGCATGTGCTATTTACTTTTTCTAGGCAATACAGTTTTCTTGCCTATCTGACATTAATTACATAGACACACTACTGAAGAGCTTTTCACACAGCCTATGATGAGAAAGACACATTCCAACTCTTTTTCCCTTGTGCACTGCAATGTTCAGAGGCTCAAATAAGTTTCTCATTTTCTGTTGTTTTTGGGACAGAGCATTAGAGCACACATACTTCCCGCCATATCCATGCATGACGGGTTGGTATAATGGAAGTACACGCAACGTACACGCAAATTATATTTTAGCCTGAGTGTGACTTCACTGTGAAGAGCAGATGCCAGACAGTGGAAGCATGACAGCTTGAGTGACATGGGTCAAAGGATAATTGTTCAGCTTTGTTTAAGGAAGATTTGGTGTGTTTGATGGCATAATTCAGAAACAAGACAAACAACTCCTAAGAAAGCAAGCAGTCTAACTTACTTGATCAATACTTTCCTGGGAAACCTGAAACTGGTCCATGGCCACAGGATCATGATCATCATCTTCCAACAATAACTCTGGATTGTCAAGAATAAACTACAGTAAAGCAGAGAGGGATCAGAATAGAGCAACAGAGATATAATGGTCCTTGGCATGGGTATGTATGTAGCTCAATGGTCAACATAAGCAAATACCAGCCAACTTAAGTGATATCCGATTAATCACTTCAGTCATTACAGTTCAGAAAAATAGCTATGAACTAACAAATATACACTACAGAAAATAAGAATCTGCTAAACAATGAATTAAAAAAGCAAACATGTTTTTTGTACAAGAATACTACTCCTAAAAATTACTTACCTTAAAGGCTTGGTCCAGGTTTCCCTGTGTATTATGAAGAGCTACTTGAGCAGCTCTCTCTGAGTAGCCCATACTTTTCAAGGTATTTATGTCTTCCAGTCGCTGCCTTCTTTTAGCTCTCTCCTCCCTCCGTATCTGTGCCTTTTCCTGCAAGAACACAGCCATTACAAAGCTCATTGTGCTTGGGAATGCTTCGGCCTTCCCCTGTGCATATAGGGTTACTTAAAGTTTGCATCTCTTGAGGAAAAGGAATTTTTTAATTAAAATTTTTTTTAAATACAGACTGTGCTGCCAGACACTTGTTACTAAATAAAGTTGCATTTCCACGAGCTAGCACTGTTGCCATACTTCCGCTCTACAGCCTCTGCAGATCAGATCTTATGCCATCACAGCTATTATAGGCCCTGTGTGGCGAGCGATAAACCTGTTTGGCAGATGGGCCTGTAGTCAAGACTTGCCAAGGACACACAGTCAGAACTGGGCGTGTAGCCAAAGAGTTCTGTTCAGGCCTTCTCTCAGACATTTGACTTTTCTGTCCACATTTCACTGTCTGAAGTCTAGAAGCACCACCTCAGCTTACCAAACATGACTTCAGGCACTTCAGATCTGGGCAACACTGTCTTTCACTTCACTTTAGCACAGAAAAAGTCCTTCTCCCCTCCTGAATCTTCCAAGTCCAAAGCCGTAATACAGTGTAGCTTGATGGTCACCCTCATAGCACTTTATTGTGCAGCCTCTTGGCATTCAGACCAGCCAAGCCCAGGAGTGACAGCTCGATCATGGCATTTTTATTCCCATATGGAGCACTACTGAGTAGCAAACACTGGTGCAAAGTCTTCTTATGCACCTCTATGGTACAATCACAGGTCTTTGGCTCTCTCATCTCATCTATTTTGGGACAGAGCTTCCCTTGTTGTATTAAGTTTTGGTTTCAAACTTGCAGCAACAGATGTCAAACTGTCAGTTACACTAACAGTGCTAAAAAGCAGGATGATCAAAGTTCTTAATTTAGCACCACATTGCACTAGTCACACAAAACATGATCTTACAGACACTCCAACTAATATGATCCTTGATTTAATACTTTCACTGCACCATACCTCTCTCCTGTTGGTGATAAGATTGGCAGCATGCTCCACATTCCCATGGCATGCTCGCAGGGCAAGGCGAGCTTCCTGTTCGGAGAATCCCAGGAGTGACAGGCGATCAACTTTATCAGGATCTATGGACAGCTCTTCATGTAAACGAGATGCCTGTGTATAGAAAGAACAAAATGGTATTATGTACACTATTGCTAACACACAAACAAACAAAAAAAGTCTCCCTATTTTTCTGAGAAAACAAAGAATAGCTGCAAGACAGAGAGCCCAAACACAGGAGCTAGTGTGAACAACTCAGAAGTTTTACCTAAAGGTGTCTTACCTTCTGAATATACTCAGCAGCCTCCTTTTCTCTGCCACTGTGATAATGTCCTATCCCTTGAAGGAGGTAAAGCCGTAGAAATAAAACCTTCTCACGACCATAGCTTCCCTAAAGAATTGTTTAAACAAGGCAGGGAGGGCACATGGGTAGAAGCATATGGTAGAACATCATTATCAACAGAATACTTTACACATTTAAAGATGACATAGTGACTAACGTGACACTTGGTGTGCAGATAAATTATCACACAGAATCATTTAGGTTGGAAAAGACCTTCAAGATCATTGAGTCCAACCTTCATCCATGTCCACTAAACCATGTCCCGGAGTGCCTTGTCTACATGCTTTCTGAATACCTCCAGGGATAGTGACTCAACCACTTCCCTGGGTAGCCTATTCCAATGTTTACCCTCTCAGTAAAGAAGTTTTTCCTAATATCCAACCTAAACTCCCCTTGCTGCAACTTGAGGTCATTTCCTCTCATCCTATCACCAGCCACCAGACAGAAGAGACCAGCCCCCACCTCACTACAACCCCTTTCAGGTAGTTGAAGAAGTGATAAGGTCCCCCTTCAGCTCCTTTTTTCCAGACTAAACAGCCCTAATCTAAACCACTGATGATGTCTATGCATATAAACACACATTTGCCACGACCTTTACATCAGGTCCAGTGCTTTCAGTATGCTGACAATTACACAACTAGATTACAGGCTAAGGAGGCACAAGAAAACTTTAGACTTCTGAAATTCAATCTTGCAATACTTGACCAGTAACTGAATACATGTAGAAAAAAAGCCACCCTAATTAAATCAAACCCAGCATACCTTGATGTCAATAAGTCTTTCATGGTTCTCCCCATAGCACCTCTGGAAGCATCTATGTGCTGTGGACAGCTTTTTCTCTGCATCATCCAGGCAGTCCAGCTGCTCCAGGCGGAAGTAGCACCACACTATATCCAGCTGCAGTACTGCATAATTATCAACAGTATTCAGCAGTTCTGTGCTACACTCACTGGAAAACAAAACAATTATTGGTCTTCTGGGAGGGGTTGTTTTTTCCACACGCTTTTTAACACTAATGAAACAACATGCAATAAGTATGTATACTCACATATTTGAGAAAGCACACACTTCGTATTTGAGGTAGCAAACTGAGGTCAGTGGAACTTTAATACAGCACTGATCTCCCATCATATTCACTAATACATGGGGCACTAACGATAACACTAGATCTCAAAGAATTACACTAGTCACAACTCATTTTGTTACTATTTAAGACAGCATCTCTTTAAAAGCAGAACAGAATTTAACCCTGTGTAATCTTTGAGAGGTTAGAGATCAACTGTCTTCCTTAGTGCATGTGAACATGCTGAGTCCTGTGCCAGTCTCCTTGCACACACACAGAGCTGAGAAACAGATGGGGATAATATTACTTTGGGGGATCACAAAAGAGCAATTTAGGGCTCTGGCTGCTGACAGGAAAGTAGTTTACCTGCAGAAACCCCGATATGGTTACTGACCTCAGGTATCTGCTCCACCTTTTACAAGAAATTATTACTTCACAGGAGCAATTGCAAACAAGTATTCGTAACTGTCTCTCAAGCTAATGCAATTTATAGCCTAATACATGAATATTGACAGTTTGTTTATGTTGATATGAAAGATTAAATTGCCCAGTGGCAATATCTGTTTCAGCTGTCCTACATGAAGCCACCTGACACTGCAAGTCAGAGCCTTTGTCTGCCATCTCCCATTTGCAGAGGGGTGTGAAGTAATCCCTGGCAAAATGGGCCCTGATTTATATGCACAGGTAGAGCTAATGCTGTTTCTGCATGTGGCTGACAGTAAAGGAAAGAAAGACACAAGGATTCAAAATGGTTCTTACCAGAAGTGTTTATCAGCGTCCAACAAATACGGCAGTGCTATTTCATATTCCTTCTTCTTCATTAATGCTCTGCCCTTCTCATGATAACCCATTGCCAGCACAAGCGCCTAGAAAAACAGATTGAGACTTCCTTTGCGCCTTCCCAACTCACTTATATAACTAAAAAGAAATACCTAGGTAGTCCATTAAGAGTCCTTGTTCTTCCTAGAAAAATACAATTGTATCAGTTCTGGAAGAACACTACTATTTCACATCTTTCTCATCTGCTGATGGTAAAATAGTGTCTAATTAAAAGCAATGAATGTTACTGACACATGATATGTTGCACCAAGTTTATTTTAAGAATGCAATCCTTGATAGATTTTCAATGATGAGTGATAAAAAGCTAAACATTTATCTGGGTTCTACACTTCCTAACAGCCTCAAATTTGTGTTGCTTTGCCGTTACAACTATCTTGTAAAATCTAACGATTCACCTCCTCTAAAACCTCAGAAGCAAAAATTTAATTTTTAATGTGGCCAGAAAACACTCTAGTTCCTGCAGTATGACAAATGGAAATGTAAATAATATTTCTGGATAGAAACAACCTGCAATATTTCCTCTCACCCACATTCAATACTGATGAAATTTGTGCACTTGAACATTTGATGCTTTAACTCTTCAAGTGAATTACTACTTTCAGCACTTCATCAGAACAGCATGCACTGTGAGAACGGACAGTTATTCCAGTCATCCAGAAACTCCAGATGATGCAGAAAACACAGTATGCCTCAGAAGAGGCTAGGGCAGCAATCAGCACCCCTTGAGGCCTGCTCATTTCTTCCCAAGGTTTTTTTTTTTTTTTTTTTTGCTACTGTGTATAATTCCAAGTATTTGTAAAGATTTTTATTTATCTTCAGAAAATCCAGCAATCTTAAAAGATAGTATCTATCACTATTCTTCCACTTCAGCAGCCAACATCAGGTATGTCACCCCTACTGTAATTCAATCCATACACCCAACCAAAGACATTTTCAGTTGAGGATGTGGAACCACAATGTGGATTGTGGTGAATTTGTCAAAATTTGTAGTGAACAAATTTAAGTTTGAGAGGGGAGTGCAAAAGATTTCAAAACTATTTTAAAAGAGCCCAACTGAGAGACTCAGAGTTTCCAACTGAAACTGAGGCTTAATGAACAAGTTATTGTCACATTGTTCTAGGGCACCCAAAATTTAAAATAGGTGCTGATCAGCAGTCAGAGGTCTGTCTCCAGATGACTGAAGCATTCCCAACTGTAGAGTTGTACTCCAATTTTATTTCAAAATTATTTCTATTAAGCAAATATCTACTGGACCCAGGGTACATCCCCCAAAAGTCTGACTGTATGTTAATCCCATATTTGAAATGCTTCATGAATCAAGCTTTAAAAAGCTGTCTTCATAGCTCTCTGTAAGATACTTTTACCTACTTTTTTAGCTTGAGGAGGAATCTCAATTGACCTTCCAGTCTGATTAGCTATGTCTAGATATGGAACAGAATCTGGATCCAAGTACTCCTCTGCAATATAAGAAAAAACATTTTAAATTGTAAGTACCACTTTCAAGAGAGTAACTCTGCTGTTGTAAGATTATGTCAGTAGTACATGGTTAAACAAAAAAGCAAACAAACAACAAAAAACAGGATTACATATAAAGGCTGTGTCTGTGTTTTTTTGGACATACCTACCAACAATGGCCCTGATCAGACAAACACGAGGAACTTCTAGAAAGGTCACTAAGGAAAAGGCCCTGTTCATCCAGAAATTTAGACACAACATTAAGTTACATGAATTGTAAATAATTTTTTGCAGAAGACAAAACACCTCTATTTTAAATGATGCAACATTTGAAATGCTTTATCAAATAAAGCATACAACAAAGAAAAACACAACAGAGTACAGTTGATGAAACAGAAAAAATAGCTCAATATTTTCCTTTCCCCACATCTTTAATGCTTATAACCAAGCTATCAATTTTGTCTTCACTTCCATCTGATTTCAAATGAAAAGATGCTTTTCTTATAAACAAAAGACAGATAAGCAGGAGTTTTCTAAGATTAAAAGCTTCTGCCCTCCGTTCTTGCTCAGATGAAACAAAAAGGTTGTTAAACTCTTCCTATTCTTCACACAGAATCTTCAGCCTGTGAGCTCATTAGGGACTGCACTCTAGAATTTGTCATCGTGCTGTAACTGACAGTTAGTGGTAAATACCTTAAAGAGGGCCTATACAGGATCAAGGGCTGGGGTCTAAATTCCCCCTTAAATCCATAAAAGGAATTACTTCTTTCATTTGTTCAAAATCTGATACTACAGTAAGAAACAGGCTGTCACTGACCCTTAAAAGAAGCTTTGTTCAGGTATTTTTGCATTTGGCAGGAATTCATTCCATACTCAGTTTCACAGGTTCTTGTTTATGGATTTTTGAAATAATGAAATAGAGAATTGATTTAAACTCACCATCTAGCAAAGTAATTTACAAACACAACCTCATTTTGAGAAATTATTACTGTTAGATTAACTATATCCCTTTAACTTAATCCACAGTTGCCAGCAATCAACATCAAATGCAATAAGAACAGCCACATTACAGATGAAAATTATAAAGTGAGCTGCTCTGCACAGTAAAACCATGGTTACACACAGCCATATCTGAGGTAAACTACAAAAAAAGTGTTTAATGACTTATAATACATTATTCCACTGTGCTTAAATCTACAATAAATTTAAAGCCTGTTCTCAAGAGTCATCAGTCCCTTAACTGTCAAGTGCCAATTAATAATAATCAATTCATATTATATCCTTCTCAAAGTGCCAAATGTTTTCTAGCATTCCAGTTGTGTAAGAAGAGTTGGAGTAGAAGAGGAAGTTTTAGTCAATTTAAAATCCAGTTTTCAAGTAGGCAGAAACCTAAAAAAGTATAAATTGAAATCCAGCCATGGTACAGGCACTCTTCTGTGTTGAAAGTCTGCTGAGAAGATAGTTTTTGATACACAAGAATTAATGAACACACCTGCCTCCACCCTACAAAAACCCCTAACAAACCCCCTTACCTCTTTCTGCTAGAATTTCTAAACCCTTCTTAGTTCTTTGCATCTTGTCATTTATTTCTTTTTCTTTCTTGCATTGAAGTTCTTCTTCCTGAACTTTTCTTTTAGTTTCCTCATCACTCTGTTCCAGTTGAAGTACCATCACTTTTGCATTGTGTGTTACACCCTGGTCTTCAAGGGTTTTGCCTGCAAAATAAAGTATGATGAATAAAATCCAAATACTCTACAGACTAATACAGACTGTTTTTACATTGTACTGCCATTGGGGGCAGGGGCAGGACTCCAACACCCACAAACAAAACAACCTGAACAGCCCCTTGCCTTACTCGTACTGAAGAACAACAGTAATTACTAGACTCAAGAACCCAACAAAAACCCCTGCCAATTACTGATGTATTCGGTAGATACTCAGAAATTATAATCAGACTTGCATCTCAAAAGTGCTTTTTAAATGACTAGGATGTTTCTTTGCTTGTTTTTTTTTTTTCAAATCAAAAAAGATTGTTTCTATTTCAGTTAATTATCTTCAGGCAAAAACTGGAATAACAATATGTCCAGGATCATACACTACAACAGTAACAGTACAGAAGAACTGGGAACTGAATCTGAGTTCCTATTGTCAATTCCATCACTCTAATTCTGACATATTCTAAAGGAAAAAAATGTCAGATGCTTAGGCCATCAATAAGGAAGATGTTGTCATCACTTGCCACAACATGTCTGACAAGCTGAACATGTGTAAAGCATTACAAAAAGTTTTTGGATGTGACATTATACAATATGGTTCTCGAGGAAATTTAGGGTTTCTTTTAAATGTGCATTTTATGCATTTCAACACTTGAAAGATGGATCTTCAACATTTATTAAAGGACTCCTATAATTGCTCTAAATCTATCTAAGAATGTTGATCATTATAATTTATTACATTTCCTGTAGAGCAGAAGCTGTGTATTTGGTTTGTGTGGCAAGATTTTGGTAGCAGGGGGTTACAGGGGTGGCTTCTGTGAGAAGCTGCTAAAAGCTTCCCCCATGTCTGACAGAGCCAAGGCCAGCTGGCTCTAAGACAGACCTGCCGCTGGCCAATGCCAAGCCCATCAGCGATAGTGGTAGCGCCTCCGTGACAACATATTTAAGAAGGGGAAAAAAGTTGCGGCAGGAACAGAAATTGCAGCTGGAGAGAAGAGTGAGAAAATGTGAGAGAACGAACCCTGCAGACCCCCAGGTCCGTGCAGGAGTGGGAGGAGATGCTCCAGGTGCCGGAGCAGAGATCCCCTGCAGCCCGTGATGAAGACCATGGTGAGGCAGGCTGTCCCCCTGCAGCCCAGGGAGGTCCACGGGGGAGCAGATCTCCACCTGCGGCCCGGGAATGACCCCATGCTGGAGCAGGGGGATGCCTGAAGTAGGCTGGGACCCCATGGGAGATCCCACTGGAACAGGCTCATGGCAGGACCTGTGGCCCCATGGAGAGAGAAGCCCACAGAGCAGGTTTTCTGGCAGGACTTGTGACCCCATGGGGGGCCCACACTGGAGCAGTGTGCTCCTGAAGGACTGCAGCCCATGGAAGGGACCCATGCTGGAGCAGTTTGTGAAGAACTGCAGCCTGTGGGAAGGACCCACGTGGAGAAGTTTGTGGAGGACTGTCTCATGTGGAAGGGACTCCACACTGGAGCAGGGCAAGAGTGTGACGAGTCCTCCCCCTAAGGAGGAGGATGAAGCAGCAGAGACATGTGATGAACTGATTGTAACCCCCATTCCCCTACGCCACTGTAGAAGGTAGGAGGTAGAGAATTCATGGGTGAAGCTGTGCCCGGGAAGAAGGGAGGGGTAGAGGGAAGGTGCTTTGAGATTTGGCTTTATTTCTCATTACCCTACTCTGGCTGACTGACAATAAATTAATTTTCCTCAAGTCAAGTCTGTTTTGCCCATGACGGTAATTGGTGAGTGATCTCTCCCTGTCTTTATCTCTGCCCACAAGCCCTTTGTTGTATTTTCTCTCTCCCCTGTCCAGCTGAGGGGGGGGGGGAGTGATAGAGCAGCTTTGGTAGGCACCTGCCATTCAGCCAGAGTCAACCCACCACAACCTGACAAATACAATTGCTATTTCTTGGGAATTTCTGAAATTAAGAGAGTTACAAGAAATTTTTCTTCTGAGAATCAGTAAACTAGAAAATTACCACAAAAAGTGTACTCAACTAGAGATACATACCCAGGTCAAGCTGCTTCTTATTTATGATTATTTTGATAGCATTTTCTTTTAATGCATGTTCCTGTGCTATCCTGTGAAAGAAATAATTTCATCCATGAATATAAATTTCTAAGGCTATACAGTACTTCCGTTAGAATAGCAATAAAAGTAAAAAAAATTAGTATGCTCCTAACTGGCTTAAAACTTTTGCTATAAAAGGCTGCTAGAAGTAAAATAACATAATCAGAAAGCTTTGTATACCATATAGAGAAAACCTGGGATACAGAATTGGAAAAAGCAAAGCAGACAGAAAAGAATCTAATTTTATTAGGCTTAAAAACACAAAAGGAAGACAAGCTAATGTTCACTGTTCAGAAGACCTTCTTTGTTACAGATTCAGAACACTGATCACTGGTGCCTTCTCAGGTACTTGCGGGAGATTTACAGAGAACTATCTTCCACAGTTGCAACCTTCCTGTTTTCTATCTGTTAAACCACAGCTTCCTACATGAAGAACTGCCCTACAGGGACACTGGACATCCAATTCAGACATACTAAACAGACATACATGCTAAGAAAAAGCTTAAATAAAAAAAAATAGTGTGTCTTTTTTTTTTTTTTTAGTACTGTTAACAGTACACTATGTCATTAGAGAAGAGCCAAGGGTGATTACACTTACTGTGATCTGAGCTCCTTGCCCGTGATGAACAGGTTAGTTTCCAGTGGGATTTTTCTGCTCTTTATTAATTATATTGGGTGGCGGAAAGGAGGAGGGAAGGAAAAAAGCATGTTATCAAGGTACCTTGGACATTTTCTTAATTAATTGTTTTACAATAACTACAATTTCTTTTTCAAATAATAACCATATTAACAGGGTTATGGTTGGGCATACGCATTAGTAATTTCCGGGCAAGGAGTCTTGTACTTGCTATATTGTGCTAAAAATAAGCTAAAAATAAGCATTATAACAGAAGAAGATTCAGAATTAGATAAATCTAAATTCAGAACCAAACAATTTAAACTGAGTAATTTAATTATGCTCTTGCAATCTTAACTCTACTTTGTAATTATGCCACTCACCTGTGACTGGCTAAGTTATCATTAATTCCTATTAGTGCCTCTGGTCCCAAATTAGATAAACTGGAATTCTAAATTAATTAATTCCCCTATGCCCAGTAGCATTTTAAAGAGAAATTATGAAACTGTTTGTTTGTTTTAACTGCATGGCAATCACTTAACACCCTCTACCCTTTAGCCCATCACATGCCCTGGTGATTATTTTTCATTACAGGAGAGAGAACAATTATGGTTTTGTTTTTGCAAGTATTCAGTAAAAAAAAAAAAGTTAAAATAAAATCCTTCTGAAGCATAGGTTACCATCTAAGATCTTCTTCAGAAAAAAAACCCCAACCAACATTGCCCTTTTCCAGAGTGAACATTCACTTCTGTTGCTGATGACTACAACCTTTAAGTGCCCCTAAATAATGAAGTTCTCTTTCACTGTTAGCAGAGTGGATGAAGACATACAGCATTGAGGAAGATGCTGCTCCTGCACATGATCAAAACTAGGAAGTGATTGGAGACTGTTGTGCTTGCTAGAGACTGTTTTTAAGGTGAAAATATTCCCAGTTAAGAGGCTTTATATTAGTAGGAACCTAACCAAGGTCCTGCTCTCTGTCCTGTGACCAACCTGCAGACCATACTTCCCATCCATATGGTTGAATCCTCTTGACCTTCAAAGCAGAGCAGCTGTATCCAAAGTGCCCTTTGAGATCAGTCTCTGGCCTACGTTAGGCCTCACACTGTGCCTGGGCATTGCTTGCAAGATACCAGGGGGTCTGGGCTAAACTGCATCACAACAGACACTGACAGCTTGACAGTATGGATGTCCATCAAGCAGTGGCTGGCCTGTCCCCAGCCTGTGTTTAGCTGACTAGGGTCGATATAGCCATTGAATTTGGTGTGGTGATGAGTTTGACACCAATTTCATTAGATTTACATCATTATTCTAGCTTATTTATGCATGAAACTAGAGGTTGAAGCCTGTCTTTAAAAGGGCAAGACTTCATTCAGTTCTATCTTTGTGAAGCTTTTAGGAGCCAGACTTAGAAGACAAAAATAAGTACCATCACCAGTAGGAGAAAATCCTACTTCTCATTTCTGAGTTAAAACACTGGACACAATTTTAAAGTAAGTTTAGTTAGCTGCCTGGGCTAGAATAGTTACAGGAGGATAGTGTTATGACTAAGAATATTGCCACATACCATTACAAGCTAAAGGAGTTCTTTAAGGAGTTCCTTTCAATGTCATCAGCCATACATGGCCTAAGATGACACCAAGTTCAAGTTGGTTATTGCATTTAAAGGGAAATTTTTTTAAAGATTAAAGCTGTCATTTAAACAAAAGTTGTGGTAATAGTGATATTCATAGGCTAATTCAACTTCAGGTATTCTACATCTAAAAGAATACACCTCTTTACTGCTGAAAACACAGCACATCAGAACAGTCACATCAGAAGGAATCAAACTGAACTAGGTAAGACACTTAAATCTAATTCACTGCTCTTTATTGAAAGATAATTTCTCATTACATCCTAAAGAGAAGACAATTACTGATCTCCCAATATTGTATTCCTTTGCCATAATATTCCCACATACCTAGGAAGCTGAAATATACCTCAGTAACTTCCCCCTACCCCAAATTTTAGATACCCAACACAGATCTCATTGAAAGCAACTGAAAAAGTTTAAGTGAAAACATTTGCACTGGATACATACCTAGAACTCAAAAGGCCAAAAGTAAAGCTACTTATCCTGACTTTTCTGCAGTGTCACTTACTTTTCTACGAGGCAGATATATATCAAGTCTTGCAATCCCAGTCACTTTAAAATTTTCATTTCCTGTTCCACGCTCAATTGCTTTACACCGTATTTCTTCAAGCATATTCTCTGTATCATTCTCATTGATATTCAGCTTGGATGAGTATTTTTGTACAAGCTCCTAAGAAAACAGCAAGAAAAACTGGGAAAATGCACCAGCAGTATGACATGGAAGACACATGGTATCAACTCTAGAGACAATATTTACCTTCAACTCTTTACCAGCTTCTTTTTTTTCATTTGTATATGGTTGTTTCCATAGCTGAATTTTGTCCTCTCTTAAGCAACTTGTCAGTTTTGCTATTAAATACTTCTTCTGTGCCATTCTTTTAAAGCAAAACCACAATTGTAAGGGAAAAGAAAGAAAAATAATATTTTAATATAGTTTTCCTGTACTAAGATATTGTACTCTTTCAAGAAATCTAAGTGACATTTCCGAATTCTGCAAAAAAAGTTGAGTATAAAATGCATTCCATGCATTTCGGTGGGGAGGGGAGCCCGAGTCCAAACCATTATAAAAAACGGGAAAGCGGGTGAAACCTGGATTAGAGCAAGGATAATTCAGAAGCCTTCTGCCTTGAAGCTTGCCATTTCAAGAGAAATTAAACCTCTTCCTAATCCCTCATGTGAGCTGGAATTTCAGGAGTTACCGATTCATCAAAATACATGATTCAATTCTGCCCTGCTGTGGAAAGGACGACTCAACCCAACCCCCCTCTAAAACATGTCCTTGCTGTACATCTGCCTTCCTGCTTCTCTCACTTCTCTACTTTAACAGCCTTTCTACACCAGTGAATGGTTGAACACCCTCTGGAAGGACAGAAAAGAGGTTTCAAGACAGAACATCTCAGAACCACAAGCTCCACCATGAGAAGACCATAAGGTAAAGTTCACAGCCCTCCAGCAAGCGAGATTAGCCAGAGCACAAAGAGCTAAGAGCAGACAGTTATCTATGCCTCCCCTCCCCACTCTCAACCATCTGTAAAGCAAACAAGTTTAATAGTATCACAAAACGCTATTGTAAAATTCTGGTATCACAACAATGAAATAGCAAGGTGTCACTTCTCATAGTCCAAGAGACATGCTTCCCACTCCCACTGCAAACCTAGAAAAGACACATGGGGCACAAGCACCATAAAGCGCAGAGGCTGACATCAGTGCTGAAGTATACTGTAAATCCGCACCAGGCATTAAAATACCCATCACTGGGGAGAAGATGACAGTGAGGTGAGTTTAGGTTGAATTCATCACAAAAAGTTATTCTCATTCAGCTCAGAGAAAGTAGCAACCAGTAAATCAACACACCCTTGAAAAAAAAAAAAAAAAAACAAAACAAGAAATAGGGAAGGCATAGAGAGGGCAAGCAAAGGCAGGTGCAGTGATCTCAGCTGAAGAAAAACAAAATATATTTATGTGCATATTAAAGCATGGGAGACTTTTGGCTCTTGGACACTAGGACATGGAAGAAGATGTCCTTTAATTTATAGACAAAAGCATTTAAAATGTTGGCATATATGTACTAATGTTGGCATTTAACATTTATTAATCAGTTTCACTTTTCTTTCAGAGCAGTTTCCTTTTCTCATTCTTGTTTATTAGCACATAGTTCTCAGGAGAAAAGGGGACAGAAAAGCAGAATCAAACATTTCTATCCACTTTTCCAGTTTCAAAGACTGTTCCTTGCTCAGAAAATCACTATTTGAGAGGAAAAAACAATTGCAGGCAAACATCCAATGTGTGATAAGTTTACTGGTTCACTTTACCTGGACCCCAGCTTTATCGAGCTACAAAGAATCTTTGGATGCTGCAAAGACAATAGTCTCTTCTAAAGAGGAGTCAGAAGGATTAACTGAGCAAGTGGATAGTTTAACAGTCCTTCCTGATGGATTGCTGTAATTTGCATAACGTCTGTCCGAGAAAAACATGTGTTCTCTCTTACTGGGATGATGTTGTTGGCATCGTTATTTTAGGGCTCAGGCAAAACATGGCATTTAAGCAGAAAGCAACGAACATGCTCAGTTTTCAGAAGACTGCATAGAAGTTATTAATGCAGCTTTCCCCCTTTTCCAGAACACGTTGGGCAATTCTCATCAACAACCTGTGACCATAATTTTCCCACTTTTAGGTTATGCTAAAGAACCACTTTATAATTCTACTTAACGTTAACTCAAGCAACAAAAAGGTAACCCAAGGCTTTGGGGCATCCAGATAGAGTCTAAAATTGCAACCTACTCTTAAGACTATGAATTGTAAATATGAGTGGCATTTATAAACTGGCCCTTCATCTTTCTGTCAATACTATTTTATAGTTTTGTAAGCTTGTGATTTCTTACTAAGCTATTAAAACAGAGATCACCACGGGGGTCTCCAATTAAACTTATTCTTTCCAACCCTCTATTAAAAAAAAAAAAAAAGAAATTTTGCTTTCACAAGCATGAAAGCTATCATTTTATACATAACACTTCTAACATTTATCATAAAAACCTATTTCACCATAACTAAGTTACAGAAGTACCCTTAGCAAAAGCATTTATGACTTAACTTTTCCATCAGCCAACACCACAAGTGCTCCTGACACAGTTTCAGGACAAGTTTAAAGGGGCTTTCTCTAAACTAATTTGAGTAAACAATCAGGGGCATTTCCCAAGGGCCACTCTGAATGCAAGACCGAGTTTCTGTAACTAAGCTGCCCTCCTCTAAAGCCAGTTAGTCTTATTGCTGCCATAAACCAGTACCAGAAACAAGGTTCAAACGCCAAATTTTCGACAGGAGGAACAGAGGACCCTCAGAATGATTTACTAGTAACGCACTATGCGTCGGAGGCCCGAGACTGGAGCAGCGTCACCCCCGGCAGCTGGGCCAGAGGACGGCAACCCCGAGGCCGCCAGCCCGGGGTGCCCCTCAGTTCCCCCCCACCCCCCGGGAGCACACCCACCCTCCCTCCCCTACCACGGCAGCACAGGGACCACAGATCACCGCTGTCAACAGGGGATTCCGAGCACGGCCCCGACCGGACGGTCGGCCGAAGGGGCGCTCCCCGGCATACCCCGCCGCCGACCTCCGGTCCCCGGGAACCCACCTGCGCCCCGCGGCGGAGGCCGGGCCTCAGGGCTCGGGCAGTCTCGGGCCCTCACGCAGCTACTCCCCCGAGACCCGGCGCTGGGCCCGGCGGGGGCCGCCCTCCCCTGAGGCGAAACAGGCGGCAGCGGCCAGGGCGGCAACTCAGGCCCGAGGACCGGCCGGCGGCGGAAGGCGGGGCTGGCGCGACGCGTCACGCTCCGTGACACCGGCCGTTTATTGGCGGAGAGGGACAGGTTCCTACGGAAGCGCGGAAGGCTCAGGGGGCGGGGCCTCATCACGTGATTGAAGCCGCGCTCCGCCCGCCATCTTAGCGTTCTGCCCTCACTAGGCGGGGAGGTGTTTGTCGGTGTCTCGGTGGCAGGTGCTGCTGTCCCCGTACTGTCTTCTAGTTCTGCCTGTCCCCTGGGGAGAGGAGGACGTGGTGGTGGTGGTGGTGGTGGTGGTGATCCCCAAGGCGCTACCTGAGTGACAGTCTCTTCCAGGAGGGGCTGGGGCCTGGAGGAGATTAAGTGCCCTGCAGACCCCCTCAGCTGCAGCCTCTCCCCTTGGTGAGGTAAAAGGGGCTGAAATTCCTGTCGGTGCTGAGAGGGAGGATTTCACGAAAGGCCGAAGTGCTCTGAAAGTTGGCAGGCAGGATCCGTGTGTGATTTATTGCTGTGCTTTTCGAGGGCAGCGGTGTTCAGGGTGAGCTTTTGTGTGCGGGTTTGTATTTCCCTTCAGGGGTGGTGGGCAGGTTCTTCCCTGCTTGTTGTGGGGCTGTTAAAAGGTAACCTGGGTTCAGAGGCTGGGCTGTAAAAATATGTGGTAGGGGGAACAATCTGGTACTAAACACCACTTCAAGCTGAGGTGGTGCTGGAGTGTCACTTCTAGTGACATAGCCCCATAATGGCCTAGAGTGGGAGTAGGGTATTAGACTGTTATGGTTTAACCCCAGCCAGCAACTAAGCCCCACACAGCCACTTGCTCACTCCCCAATGTGGGATGGAGGAGAGAATCGGAAGAGTAAAAGTGAGAAAACTTGTGGGTTGAGATAAGGACAGTTTAATAGGTAAAGCAAAAGCCACACACACAAGCAAAGCAAACGAGGAATCCATTCCCCGCTCCCCATGGGCAGGCAGGTGCTCAGCCATCTCCAGGACAGCCGGGCTCCATCACGACGAATGGTGACTTGGGAAGACCAACACCATCACTCCAAACATCCCTCCTTCCTTCTTCTTCCCCCAGCTTTATCTGCTGAGCATGACGTCCTATGGTCTGGGGTATCCCTTGGTCAGTGGGGTCAGCTGTCCCAGCTGTGTCCCCTCCCAACCCCTTGTGCCCCCCCAGCCTCCTCGCTGGTGGAGTGGGGTAAGAAGCAGAAAAGCCCTTGGCTCTGGGTAAGCCCTGCTCAGCAGGAATGAAAACATCCCTGGGTTATCAACACTGCTTTCAGCACAAATCCAAAACACAGCCCCATACTAGCCACTATGAAGAAAATGAACTCCATTCCAGTGTCCTGGTTTCAGCTGGGGTTAAACCACAACATGTAGTCAAAACCAGCACAGAGGCTATGCAGACATTTGGCTGTGCAGCGTAGGCTGCTCAGTGTTGTATTTGTATGTGAGGACCTCAAAGGGTTGGGCTTTTTTCCTGGAATCTTTTTGGTGCCTGTAAAAGACATAAGTGTTCTTTTAATGAGTTATACCAGAAATTATTAACTCATGTGGGTTAATTCTTTCAGTGACCAGCTGTCCCAGCAGCAAAGAGAGTGCTGTTTATTCCAGAATGGATGGGCCTGCAGGACTGTCCTTATGTAAAATATTTTCCTTAGGCAGTCATGCAGACTAACTGGGGGTGCTGCATACTGAAGCTTTGGAAATGGGAACCTTACAGGTATCATGAGCTTGTGAACAAGAATTTCAGGATTCCAGGATCCCCTATGTGCATAAATCAGTCAAGTTTGCCTACTGATAAAATAAGGGTAAACTTACTTTTATGGCAATCTTGAGTTCAGTGCTTGAAACTTAGCTAAAGCTATGGTAAGAGGGTGTCGTGGTTTAACCCCAGCCAGCAGCCAAGCACCATGCAGCTGCTCACTCACCCCCCCCAACCCAGTGGGATGGGGGAAGAGAATAAGGAAAAAAAAGTAGAACTTGTGGGTTGAGATGAGAACAGTTTAATAGAACAGAAAGGAAGACACTAATAATGATAATAATAACAATAATAAAAAGACAATAATAATAAAGGATTGGAGTATACAAGTGATGCACATTGCAACTGCTCACCACCTGCTGACTGACACCCAGTTAGCTCCCAAGC
>JANZLQ010000078.1:38228107-38247098 GCA_026212715.1 Elanus axillaris
CTTGTGCCCCTCCAGCCTTCTTGCTGGCTGGGCATGAGAAGCTGAAAAATCCTTGACTTAGTCTAAACATTACTTAGTAACAGCTGAAAACATCAGTGTGTTATCAACATTCTTCTCATACTGAACCCAAACATAGCACTACACCAGCTACTAGGAAGACAACTTTATCCCAGCTGAAACCAGGACACAGGGTGATAAACTGTCCCATGATCACCAAACATGAAGAAGCTAACAGTAAAGGGTTTTGAAAATCAGATGCACTTGAGAAATGGGACTTTCTAATACTTGAAGTTTTCAATTTTTTCTTCATGTTTCCCTGTTTCATTTTTACTACAGCTGCTTTAGGAAAAAAATAATTTTCTTACTAGACAATGGGCCTGTGTAATATTTTAGTCTCTTGAAATAAAAGTATAGTGACTTTTCTCATAGCTAAACCTATTCCACTAACAAACCAAAATTTACTGAAATTGCTCTTCCATAGTGTCCTTGGGAATTAAATTGAAAGGCTTCTCTGAAGGCAAAATGCCTTTTCTAAATAAGTTTCAGTCAGTACACAGTAATATGCTAGAGGAGCCCCAGGAAAGGACAAAGTGTATGAAAGTGTTTACAAAAGAGTCAGTTACTTAGTCCATGCATAAACCTGCACTGAGTTTTAAGTCAAGGTTTTCAAGGTCCATGTTTAATTAAGATAACTAATTCAAACTGCTTCAAAATAAATTTAAAAGTGTTTGCAGAAAATAATATCAGTAATTTAGTTCAAATGGGTTTATAGAGTAGGTAACTAGCTTGATAAGGTTATAAACTTTCTGATACTGATACTGATTTAAAAGTTTCAGTTGCATTCGCTGAAAGGTTCTCAAGTATATCATTGCAAGTATCTAGGCAAAATGATCTTGAATTAATTTTTTAATACCTTTAATAGTGGCCTCTTGCTAACATGGGATTTTTCTTTCAGATATCCCTTTAGCTTTATGTGGTTTGCAGACTTGGAGTTATAACAAAAATAACACTCCAGTATAATGATAGGCAGGAGTACAAATCAGTATACTCTGTAATCAGCAAGATGAGTAAATAGAAAGCTAATTTATACCACATACTTAAAAAAATTAATTGTTCTTTGATATTTCCCTCCAAGTAGTTTCTTGTTTCATATGGGCAGGCTGTTATCTAGTATTTTCTCCCCATTATACCTATTAACATATCTATGTTTTATCTTTTTTTTTTCTTCTTTCTAATCTTTCTTTACATACTTTAATACTTTCTTTACATACTTTCAATACAATGTAACCATTGTGAAGAAAAAAAGAAAAAAAGTAGTTATGATTCTTTATTATCATGCCTACCCAGAAATAGAAATCAGCATCTGAGCTGGAAACTAATCTGGGCCCAGTTAATTGAAAACACTAGAAAACCTGAAAAATCACGATGAACACCTCTTCCCAAACCTATGTCTTAATTCTGCTGCTTTTACTGAGGATGAGTGGAAAATTCCTCAGGAGTTACTGTGGCATTACTGTGGCATACTGATTGCTATTGGTAATTGCTAGTGCTTTTCAGCAGTATCTTAGGACTGCCACTTCCAGGAGACAAGGTACCTGCCTACTTGCTGGTGGTGGCTGGTTTGGTGTGGGGCACTACACAATTTGGGTCTGAAACTATTGAGTGGCACAGAGGAAATGTTTGGCCAGAGGGAGTAGAATAGCATTATATTCCATATTTTTTCTATTTTTGTGGACCTAACAAGTCATCATGAAATGGGGAGACATTTCAAGTCTTCAGTTTTTCTGAAGTCTACACATGAAAAAGAGAGCTGTCAGAATACTTGCAGCCAGAAGTGGGTGATACCTAATTTGTGTTTTTGTCATTGAAAAGCGCCCTCAAAAGAGGGTCTCCTTCCTCTAAAGATTTTGCAGGAGGGGAGACAAGCAATAAGTACTCACTTTTAAAAACTTGCACAGGTTTGTGGTGTAGTTGTGCCACAAGAGAAAATGTTAATCCCTATAAAAAATAGTTGTATTACTACAGTTATATTTCTGTAGTTGAAATGGTTATATCCCCTTTGTGCACACGCAGTTATAACAGCAGAAAGATGTGTTATACTCCTGGTAAGGAAGGTACATTGATATATGGTATCAGGGAGCTAAGTAATTATTTCAGACTTTTATTTTCTGATGAAATACTGGGGATAGATGGGAACCAACAACATGTTGTTATAGAATTTATGTATAAAGAAAAGGCAACATTTACTAAGTCCCATTAAAACAACAATAGAAATGAGCACAGGTTTTATTCATTGATTTTAAAAATACACACATCAGAAAGTATAATTTTTCAAGAAAAGTGAATGATGAAATAATGTTAAGTGTACCAATCACCTTCAATACTGTTTCATTTGTTACTTGTTTATTGTCTAATTAAATAGTACCATACTGAAATTTAGTCTAGTTGCTTCATCAGTAGTTCTACTAGTCTTTGCTATAGCTCTTTGGGATATTTCAAATAATTACTGTGATAAAACCTTCGTTTCTAAAATCAGTAACCTGAAAACAGGAAAAAAAAGATAAAATTGCTCTTATATCTTAAATAACAGAAGTGAGTACCTGTCATTGCAGCCCAGCATCTTCCTAAGAACATCTAATTTTACACTGTACTGTAAAACAACAGATTCTATAGTAAGGATATTCCTTTTCTAATAAGAGTAGCAGATCTTCAGCAGGTCGATCAGTGTAACTAGGAAGACTATTTTGCTATTTAAAGTTTTAGTCAAGTTTTTGACTAGGTTTTATGTATTACTGAATGTCTTCATTGTGAGACATATAATCCAAGTCTCCTTGCTGCTTCAGAAATTCTTGGTCCTTTTTTATTGGGGAAAGGGTAAAAGTTTAGTTTGTTGCAGGCCGGCATGCATTTTGTAGAAGAAATATGTTGATGTTTCCAAACTGCTGATGTGGCTGATTTCAGAGGAGGCTTTTGGTGGGTGCTTGAAATGTTGCTGCCATTCTCTTCGCTGAAACTGTTCAACGTGCTTGAACTTCCCAGTTGACTGAGCGTGGATAGTTCATTTACTCCTCCTAATTCCTTGTGTTGCAGTGTGCCGTTTCCCTTTGAAATCAGCCTCTGATTTTCAAAACTGCATGGTCTGTTCTTACAGTGGGAAAGATCGCAGCTAACTCCTTGACAAGGGGCTTGCACCAGGCGATAAACTCCCAGGTGTGTATGCCATGGTGAACTGTCTTGTACGTTGCCACTGCTGGTCATCTCCTGTCTGACCTTTCTGACAGGAACATGTTCTGTAAATGACTTTGATTTTCTAACATGTTTATTAATTAAAACAGCATTGACTATTGATTCTGGGAGAACAGATTCATGTTCACCTACAAGAGAAATGCATATATACGTTACTATGGTGGCAAAAATTAAGGGTGTAATTTCTGTAGCATAAACTCAACTGAAAAGTTTTAAAGCTGAGTTATCTGCAATCTTTCTGTCTGTGGCTGAGAGTAGTGCAAGTTCTCCTGATGCCACGTTATGGAGTAGAAATATTTCATGCTCGGTTTTGCAGTTCTGAGGACAGAAATGGTACCCCAGGGTTAGTCAAATGGAAAATGGAGATTTATCAAGTCAATATTGATCTAACTGGTACTCTAAGACTCATTAACAACACAGATTGAGAATTGACTTTCAGTAATTAATTGCTTGTAAGCAAAAATTCTTAAGGTGAGCGGGGACTTGCTCTGTATGTTGGTAGGTGCTGTGATTTGAAAGACAAAAATGTTCTGTTTGATATTGTTTGAAGTTGTATTTACAACTTAAAAAAACTGTGACCACTTCAGATGAAAGAAGTTGTGAATTTCTATTTTCTTAATGAGGGATTGTTAACATATGGGCTTGTATTTTAATATTTTACTGCTATTATACTATTGTAGTCAGTATAAATGGTGTAAAGTAAACGGCTTATCACACTAGTGTTGCCTGAATGATTGCTTTGAGGAGAAATCTGGTGATCCATGAATGGTATAGAGTAGCTGTAACAGTGGAAAAGAATCTGGTCTCTTCTTTTTTTCTGGTACTGTTAGAAATGTATAAGATATTAGGGATAGAAACACTAATGCTACTTTAATTGCATGTAGCAGCCATCAAATTAATGAACATGACTGGCTTTCTGTGCCTTGAAAATGAATAGAAGCTGAACCACTACACTGAAGATAAACTGCTGTTCACATTGCAAATACTAATGAAATACACTTCAGGTAGTATAAATATAGTTTAAAGTAGGAGTTGTGCAGAATGCTGACCTTATTTACAGGGTTGAGTTATAGGAACTGTGTCTGCAGTATGAGTTATGAAGCATATTAAAGTGAAAAAAGTAGACATAGAAGAGTGTTGATTATATTCTGAAACAGAGTATCTGAATAACCATTTAAGAAGAATTGTAACCCTGAACTTGAACTGAAGCTGTTAGGAATAGGATGCTGCCTTTAAATAAAACAACAGAACAATGCCTGCTTTGTAACTGTCTTTCATACCATCTTTACAAGGAAATATTTGAAGAGGTCAGACCCAGCTGATTTACTGGCAGTAAACGAACCTATACAACAGGGCTTCAGCTAAGGAGTGGCTTTCACGACTGTCTTTGGCTCCCACTGCTGAAGGAACACCACCAGCATAATATCACAGAATTTTTTCTGCTCCCTGGGTTGGCCATGTGGGGTTGATCTGGTAAGAGCTGCTTTGCAGCATGGCTGTGGGAGTGAGAACTGTGTCAGCCCACAGCTTCTACTCTCCTGCAGTGTTACCAGGAGAAAGGAGACTAAAGCACATGCAGAGCTTAGAGATATAGATGTGTTTGTGCATATGTGTATACATTAAAGTATGCTAACAGAATTTCCTAGGGTGAAACCAATCATAGAGATAAGAACACACAGTTCTCTATATGTAACAGTGAGAATCAAAGTTATGACTGGACTTTATCCAGGAAATAAAGTTGAGCTTGGGTGGCTACAAAATGTCCACTTGCAAAATAGACCCATGTATTCTGCAGAACAGCACAGTATAGCACCAACCTACAAAAATTAAGGCTTGTTCTCCATGTGTGAGAGAAAAAATGAGAAGGAACTGAGAGACTGAGGTGATGCAGCTTTGCATGTTCTTGTGGATGTAATTGCACTCTTGGCTGAACTGGCATTAATAGGCAACATCAAGTTTTATCTGGAACCTTATGAACTGGTCATCAGAAGAATTACCATCTGGCTTGAGTTGATTAAAGAGTTCAAAGTAATGCATCTAGTCAAATTTTAATAGTCTGGACAGGTTTTGAATTCAGGTTTGATTTGATTCCTTGGCTACAGGTGTGGCACACAAAATTGAGCAATGACCTTGGGTAGAAATGTGAGAGTCCTGAACCACTGTGTGTTGAATTAACACACATTCAGTACTCTCTGAACTTCTAAAAACCACTTTAATTAGACAGATATTTGGTCTTTGTGCATTATAGACTCATTGCAGGGTTTTTTACCATCTGGCCTTTTTAATATGCTGTCGTCATAGATAGATACTTTTAAGGTTCTGGAGTGACAAAAGTTAATCTTATTTCAAGTTAGCTTGGGAAATACTTGGAAGCGATTTCTGCAGTCAGAGCAGAAACTGTTGTGACTGCATGCGCTGAATGCTCCCATTTAATTCCTAAAGTAAATACAGTTTTTCAGCTTCTTAGCCAATAAATAATGAATACACTGCTGTATTATCCCCTAGCTGGCAACTTTGGAATCTTGTCGTGCTCTTTATTCTCAAATAATCAGGAACAGACAGAAGCGTGAACGAACGTGGCTGTGTGTATTGCGGAAGGAACATAAGACAGTTGTTTTCAGGTGACTTCTCAGTTATTAACCCACCGGTCAAAAACCTAGAGAAGTTAGAGGATCTGAAGTTCTGTTTAAAAGTCCACAATTTCATGACACTGGCAAACTGGTAGAGACATACAAAGCTAGAAGTCCTCCAGGAAACTTGGAGTTACCATTCCAACTGTGGGGCAATAAACCTCAAATGCTCAAAATCCCTGTGGTATCACAGAAGGACAGCTGGTCTGTTAGACAGGAAAAATTTAGGGGTTTACTAGTTAGAACAAAGACCTTTAGCAGGGATTTTTAAGATCGTGAGGGACTGAAGGTGCCCTCCTTCTATGAGGTTTAAAACTCATGAGGTTTTTGTGTCTGGCCTTTGAGGTTTGTGTGTATATGTGGGGTTGAGGTGGTGCTGTCATTGTCGTCCCCTTCCCAGCCTAGCCATAATCTTACCCTCTAGGTAGGGAAACAGTTTGCTGTCAGTATGAAATACCAATACATACGTGGACTGCCTTTTGGTACTAGCTGGAGTTTCTGCATAGTTTAAGCTTGTAACTTAATGAGTGTAGGGCAGTAGGCTAACCCTATATGGCAGTGTTCATTTCTGCTTGACATGTTCTTGTAAACTGATGCATGTAACAGGTTGAAAGTGCTGAGCTATGTAATAGGTTTTCCCAGTTACCAAACCATAGGAATGTATAAGATCAACTTTCTGCACATTGAGAACTCAGCATAACAAAAAAAACCCCAAATTTCAACTGCTTCTAACAGTAACATAGATCCTTTCCACACAGGTTGTTTAAAGATAGAAGTTCAGTGCAGTAGGTTATGTGGTTTTGTGAATGTTTTGGGTTATATGTATGTGTATGAAAATATTTGTATGTGAACTTCCAGCCCTACTAAATCTTAAACATCCCAGAAACTGTGCAGCCCTACTTTCTTATGTCTTTTCTTTAATCTTCAAATGGTGTCCTTGCAAAAAATCTGCTCTGATTACATTCATTATATCTGAAGATTAATATGAATTTAACCTGAATACAGACTCCTGCTTCCTTTCTTTAACTAACTTACATTTTTGCTATAGCTGGTTAGATGGGCTGTTTTGTCTTCAAGTTATTTACCTTTTCATACCTGATAAAATAAGCTTTTATATATTTTTTTTCTTCCTCAAAGAGATTGAAATTCTTTTAACATAAGATTTTCTAGACATTTGGATGAAAGGATATTGACAAAGTGAGTCTGTTGTGTAGTTCATAGTTATGTGTTTTTTCAGTTGTTTTGGTGATACAGTCTGATGTAGAGGAAAATGTAAAGAATGAAATAACCTAAGTTCTGCATTTGTTGAGCTCAAGACTAATAAGAGAGGTGAACAAAGCATATTTTTCTTATTGCAGTTAAATTCAGAAGAAAAGTTCATTAATTGACTTAATATTCTTGATATCAATTTAACTTGGAAAGTAAATGAAAATATATCAGTGTAATATTGTAAGCAGTAGCCTAACTAAAAACTTTAAAATAGTTGAAAGTTTCTTATATAAAATCTGTCTGACATAGGTAGATAAGTGATACATATTGTTACTTGGTTTTCTATTTATGTACTTTTTAAGCAATATGCAGTGAAAATACTTTCAAAACAGGACCTTTTGTTCAAAGCTTGTATCTTAGTTACCCACTGTGACTCTTAGTATAAGTTAATTAAAAAAAACACCCAACTTGTGCTAGTCACTTGATATTTGCTATTGTTTCCTGTAGTCTTGTAGGACACATTTCTTTACACAGATAAAGAAGGGGAAAAGAGACAGAAGACCCAGAGTTGCTTGTTCTGATGGAAGCATTCAAGAGAGCAAAAATGTTACCGAATACATTGCACAAATACACTGATGACAGACAGAAAGTATGTGGCTCCTGGAAGAGTTACCATTTATGTTTAGAATTCTACTTTACTGTAAAACCCTATCTCAGATATGTTCATCTGTTTCAAACTCATTTTAATGTTTCCCTGCCGTGACGCTAATTGATATAAACATAAGACCACCATTCAGTGAAATGAATAAAACCCCAAAATGACAGAAAAGGAATTCACTTTGTACCTCTCTTGAAGCTGAACATAAAAAGAACAAAGCTAGGAGTTATTCAAGATTTAAAGAAATAGTCTGTACATATACATTTACATTTTTTCCTATAAATATAAGCATACCTGTTTTAAATACAATAATGTGTGAATGCAGTTTTTGCTTCTGTTTTATATGGTCATACTGCTCCTCAAGTAAGCTTACATCCATCTTGGTTGGCTGCTTATCACGATCTGGAGCCTGTGGCTGTGAGGTGTGAGTCACTGAAAAAATACCAGTCATGTATTTGTAAGCCTTCACCATCTGTTCCAACAAGGAAGAAAAAGTCATGCAGAAGCAAGACATTTCCTTCATTGTGTTGGCAAAAAAGCAAATCAAGTCTGAAGCATCTGAAATCTTCCTAAATGAAGAAGTAACTTTCTTCCAAGTATGGTGAATTCTTTCAGAAGTTGCATGGTCTAGTCTGAAGTTGTGGGTTTCAGTCAGCTTGTTTTCATGCAGTGCATCTGGAGCTGCTGCATACAGAGTTCATGGTTATAACTGGATAGTTGGATTTAGTGTTGACTTAAGGTTGTGAGCATATGAAGCTTTGCCAAAAAAAACAGTGAAATACAAAACCTCCTTGAACACAGTCAGGTGCACAAAGGGCTGGGTAATACTGGTTTATGTAGTAATGTTAATTCTTAAAGGGATGCTGTCATGGTGACCTCCTCAAGACAGTAGTTCCACCAGGGAAATCTTTCTTCAGGTTTCTTTCCATGAATTTTGAGTCTTTCCCTTCCTTAACTTTCATCCAGTTCCATTCTTGCTGCCACTTCTTGGGGCTGTGGGGTGGGAGGGGAGGATTTGTTTATACCTTCATAATTTGGTGTTTATTGCTGCCTTTTAAGAATGTGTTAAAAGTATTCAGGCCTGGGTGCAGAGTCAAAACAGTATGTGCTAGTGACACTTGGAATTCAGAGGCTGGAGATGGGAGTGCCTTACTCTGACTCATTCAGGTTTTCTGCCTTTCTATAAAATGAAATAAACTAGAGAAGTAATCATTTTATTACTGAGAGCTGAACAAACTCTTCAAATGCACAGTAAGCCACATTTTAAAGCTTACTGTAGATGTAGTAGTATTATCTAATAATGAGGCAAATGTTTTAAAAATACATGGCTTTTGATCATATCAAATAAAGTATGAGACTATATCTGGAGTATTAACTGCAAATTTCTGTCCCTGAAATAGGTCCATTTGATACTGTTGCAAGGGCCCAAAAGAGTAGTACATGAAAAAATAATGCAGTTAAACAGTAGTTTTAGTATAACTGTGCATCAGCTAGGTTCCTTGCAGTGAAAAACATTGCATAAAAAGCATTGTGAAAGGGCAGTGTGTGGAAGGAATGCTGGTGTGCTCTATTTTTCCAGTTACTGGCAGAAATTATGCAATGATTTGCATCATAAATGATTTACTGAATCAGGCTCAAATCCTGCAGATCTTGGGAATCCCTTTGGAAGTTGTGTGTATGCAGGTGACAAGACTCTATAGTTATGCAGTGCATAGAGTTCTGGTAAGGCTCAGCAGGCTTAAGTGTCTTAAGTCGGCTGTAATTCACTTTATTAATGATTGCTTTTGCCATCCCAATATGCTTGTGTCTTGCAAATTGTGTCACCTACCTCACCTGCAGTCTTTTTCTGCCTTAGCCAGAGAAAGAACAGTAAACTCGTCAGACCCTGTAGATACTCTTCAAGTTAGATTCTCCCTTGACCCTGGAAAAAGCATGTGTCATGTTAGAGGTGTTCTGATATATCGTGGCTTTGGTAGATCTACTTTGATAGTCTGCATTCAGTAGTGACAAGCACCTAGTGCTCTGTACAAAGGAGTACCTCAGTTTGCCTTGTTTGTTCAGTGTTCTGAGTTGTTGGCACATGGAGTCCTCCTTTGGACCTTCAGGCAGTTGGTTTATACATTGGGGCAGGAGGTTTAATTAACCTCATTACAGTTTGAGCTGGCATTCAATACAAACATTATTAATGGTCATAAAAGTTACCCAACCTTTTTAAAATTCTAGTCACACTATTTGACTCACTGACCTCCTGTGAAAGTGGCTTGTGCAACTTGACTATGTGTTGCAAAAAGAATTATCAGGATAGCATCCTTGAACATGAAATGTAGGCTCTGTCTTAAAAGATGTACACTTAACTTCTCATTACAAGCGCATTTAAAGTATAATGAGTTTGTATCTGATCAGAAATTATTATTAATTATTTGTACTGTACCATTCCCTCAGGATCATTGAAAAGCCATCACACTTTGTTACGCAGATGGATTATACAAGGCAGTCTCTTCCCAAGCAGTCGCATGGCTAAGCAGCAAAACCAGAAACGGGGAAAAGAAACCAGATGCCCAGTGAAATGAAGTGAATGAGTCCAGGTAGTACAGCAGAGTGGTGGAACCAGGGAGAGGATTAGATTTTTTTTGCTAAGCCAATCCCATATATATTGCAGTTTGTTTCCTCTTTAGGGAAAGCTTGTGAACAGGGCATCTTGATCCAGTCTCAAGAGGTCTGTATATATATGTGTGTGTGTGTGTGTGTGTGTGTATGTGTTTATATACTTTGCTATCAAGGCATCATGTGTGTGGATCTGTGTGCGTATATATATATACACACAGACATATGCACATATGTCCCTGTGTGTGTTTTGTGAGTAATTTGCAACCAGGATATGATTCATAAAATGAGTTGCAGGTCTGATCTACATGGTATCACAAAGTACATAGGGTTAATTGTGGTTTTGATGTGTAGTGAGCTGATGTAACTAATCCTTGTTATGCCACTGAGATAAACTTGAAAATGGATTAACCATGGGTTCTATTCTTAAACCATAGTGGAACAACTTTCTTTGTGCCCCTAGCCTGTTTAGGTATTACTAATAAAAAAAAATAATTAAATTTTCGTATTGTTATACATACACATAAAATTAGAACTTCTGTTTAAATCAGTCAATCGTTCAGTCTTTAAACTGAGTTACTTGTATTTACAGACCACTGTATACTTTTAAAATACGCAGCAGGTGGCACTATTGGAGTGGTATGACTGTATATTTGCCTTAGTCTTAAATGTTAAGAGGCCTCCATTTGGCTTGTAGGTTGCTGAGGTATATAAGCAGTCAAGCCATTTCCTAGCACTGGCACACATATTTCCTAACAGTACTATAGGTTCTGAAAATTTATTGCTATGATTAAGTTTGTGTAAAAACTTGTCTTTAATTGAACAAACTCCTGTCCAAAACACCATCTATGAGTGATTTCTGTTTGATTATCCACTGAAGTCTAAAGTGCCACATTTTCCTTAAGTCTGTTCTTCCATCACACAATGGAAACAATTCTTCATTTCCTTGAAGCAAAAAAATTTGAGAATACTTTGTAATCCAAAAGCAGTGGCTTTTAGAACTTGATGTTTACTGCCCTTGACCTTAGTTGCAAAATCTCATTTAAAAAGCTGCAACTAATTTTATCTCATACTAATTAATTTGTGAGTAGTAAATTAGTTTTTTATTAAAAAATTGTTTGGAGGACCTTATAGGAATAATTGTTGATCTAAAGATAATTAAAAATGCTCATAATGGTTAACTGACTGAATGCACTTCCTGTAACACTGGATTTTACTGCACCTGAGACCAGAGGTATGTATGATTATTCATGTTGTTGATATGCAGAATTATAGACGTGTCCAACACTGTTCATGCAGGTTACAAAGACAGAATACAAATATCTGGAGATTATAACTGGCACTGAGGAGAATCAAAGTTACTGTGGTAATCCCCTTTCTTTAGCTTTCTATAGTGTTTTTTGGTTTTTAATTTAAATGTAGTCTTCAAGTGTTAGAAAGTGACTGTTTTATTGTTTGAAAATTTAATAACAAAAAGAAAGGTAGAAACAGGGTGGCTGCTATTATTTGGGTTCCAGGCAGTATTAGTAGAAACAATAATAATTGTTTACTTTTTAATGAGATTTTTGATGAGAGCACATATATTTCTGTTATTTGAAAGTACAACTTTAAAGCATGCCAGAGTTAGGGACTGGTTAAGTAGTTAGAGCACAGGACTTTCTGATGATGCAATGTTATTTTTTGGTGCTCTCTCCATGTCCATGCTAATGGGATGAAGGAACCTACGAAGCAAGTTTTCAGTATGATCTTGAGATGTTTCTTATGATCTGACCTTTCATGTGCTTTCAGACATAAAGGGTTCAAGTATGTCAAAGGGAGGGTGGCCCAGCTGTCTGTCCTTCAAGTCCCTCTGAAGGTTTGGTGAGCTTGGGTCCTATGTAGCCCACCTTCACGTTTCCTTGATAGGATTTTATTTTCTCCTTTTATCCCTTGGATACTTATTTACATAAATATATAATTAGGTAGTGTGTATGTATGTAGGTATATATCAATATATCTGTATATCAAAAATAAATCAGGAGTGTTATTTTGTTAGCTGGTCTGAGAAGGTTTCCTGGTTAGTAGAGGCTGTAAAATGGCTTGCCAGATTTCTGTTCCTTAGATCCCTGAGGTTCCCAAGGGACTGAACCTGTAGTCATATGTTTGAGTTACAGCCTAGCCGTGGTGATACTGCTCAATTCAGGGTTAAACAAGACGCATTGTACTTTAAGGAGGACCATTACTATGTGAACCTGATTACTTTGTATAAACTATGCATGCTTTGCTAGGGACTGTGCCCTTGAAGAGGGAACTAAAGACTGATAAAAGGAGACATCCTGCGCCAGAAGGTGCTGAAGGCCTGACAGCTGCCAAAGAAGAGGCGACTAAGGGAAAAGGAAAGGTGGCAAGGGGAGATCGTGACTGACCACCGACTCAATTCAAGACTGGAAAAACCTCTCCCCCACAAACCTGCAAGGAGCATGGGTGCTAATTTACACAGCAAGCGAGGCTAATTTAAATGTAACTGACCAGTAGTAGATGACAGGGTGACTACTAACCAATGAATGTAAATTTAGGCAGGTTTTTACTAATCATGTAACAGAATAAATATGTTGTAGTTCTTTGATATGGTGTGCCAGCTTTGCAGAATTACCACCTGGCATCCATCTCTATGCAGACATGAGATAAACAAATGTCTTGGCTCTGTGTGTAAGATTGGCTCATTGCATGCCAGGTACCCAACCCCACTTGTGGGACAACAAATCCAGTACCACTGATCCAGCCCTAGTGATCAGGAGGGGTTTTGCAAAACACCTAGAATGAGGTAGAAGCTGTAGAAAGCTCCAAATTGTTCCAAGTCCAGTGGTAGACACTAGCATCTCTGATCCTGCACTCTGCCTAGGTGTCTGTAAAGGCTTAAATCAAGCACACCAAGTTAGCACTGAGAATTTCATACCAATCATCCTGTGCTTTACCTTTAATACTCATCTATCTGGCTTTGCATGTGTTAGGAACTTGGTGCTCTCCAGTTCCCTTTGCAGAACCACATTCTTTTCTTTTTGTGGATGGTAGATGTGGTCACACTGAAGTCACTGGAGTCATCTAGGTCAAATGGAATTGTGCTGGTTGTGAGGAGTGAAATGCAGCTCATGTTCTGTGTGTGTTTTTTTTGTGCCTGGCATAAGCAGCATTTGAAAAACTCTGTTCTTCTGTCTAGACTCTGTTGGTGCTGAGAACGAAATAATCTTCCTTTGGAGTGTTACTTGCTGTGCAAAGTAAACTAAAATGCTGAAATTTGCTCTGTTAGTGGGCTGCTGACTCTGTTGGTTGTCTGCATTGTTAGGACTGGAATCTCTCGCCCTGTGCAAACAATCAGCATCTAAAATTTAGGGTCAGGAGCTGTGGTTCATTTTGTAGTTCTGCTGTCCTTGCCCACTGAGAACTTCTAAGATTCCCATTTAGAAGTGGCAATGTGCAGAGGGCAGTCTGAGAAGAAACTGAAGGTATTTACCAGTTAGAGATTTTAAACAAATGAACCCTGATATCTACCCTTACAGTTTTCCTGGCTTCCTTCTTAGTTCTTGGGTTTCTTAAAAAAGTGTGACAAACAAGATGGTTAGGTTTACTCCATTTTGCCCTCATAAAACTGTCCATGAGAAGAGGGTGAGAGGGAGCTGAATGGCCTTCAGTAGTCCTTTTCAGAGGATTTTGGAAATTCATTGAAGCTTCCTTGATCCTATGGAAGCCTTAATCTCCAGTTACTGATAAGGGGAGTTCACATTTCTGGTACTGCTGCTTAAGTATCTTTTCTATACCAACTACTTCTCCAGCTGTTTCCTATCCATAGAGTTGTGATGGCTACAGCTCTGTGAGGTGTCAGCAGCCTGTGTTTATTCGTTCTCCCAACAGACATAATATGCATATAAGAACTCTGGGAGAATTTCAAGGAGGGTCTAAAACAAAATCGATAAGCCATATAAATTTTTTGTCTTGATTTTTCCACCAGTAAACTACATGATTTTGATTCATTCTTGATTGCAAAATTATTTTTGATCCTTGCAGGATAGTGCTGAAAAGTGCAAGGCTTGTCCATATTAGTTTCCACTTCAGGCATTGTTTGAGTAGGAATGAAGTTTATCTTTGATTGGTTTTAATCAATAAAAAGTACTTATCTGTAAGTGGAGTTTGATAAGAATCAAGTACAGCATGAAAGAACTGGTTAATCTGTTGTTAATGAAAAGTTTTATCTGGATGACAACATCTTGCTTCTGAGATACTTGCTTTTGAGCATTAGGACACAAACCACTTCAGTATTCATCTTCAAGGAAATCTGCTGGGTGTATAAGTTAACTTTAATAAGCCTTGCAAATGACTCTAGTTAAGATAGTCTTCCGAAGAGGATGGTTAAGTACTATTACTATTGTGAGAATGAACATGGACTTGAAATCTGTGCAGGGGAGGAAAATATCCTAAAAATAATTTGCTATTCAGAAACATCCTTCACTTTACTTCCATGCAGAGATCTCATGAGGAATTTGTACTGCACTTCATAATCACTAGTAGCCTAATTGAGTCAATGAAATTACATCTGTAAAACTAGAGTATGTAAAACCAGATACAATTCCACAGTGCCTGATTCAGTACCCACTGAAGTCAACACATTCTGCTGAATTTGATAGAAGTTAAATTGGAGGATTTTATGTACATGATTAAATAAAAGCTTCAAATTGACCAATACCTATGAAACTGACAGAATAATTGAGATTGTGTAGTTGAGCCATCATTTAAATTCTTTTCTTGTACCCTTTGTTCATGTGCATGTATATGCCTTTATATGGAATCCTGTGCCAATTTTTCAGGAGGTCTCTGTAAAGGGCCTTAACTGGTTAATGCAGTACCTGGGATTTTGAATATGCACATGTCAAGAATTAAATCAACCAGCAAGTTTGTGGAATAATTACTATACCTAAATAAGCTATGTCTTCAGTCTCCATGTAATAACTGTGGTCTGAGCTTCCTCTTGTGGAACTCAGGGCTTTTGCTGGATCTTTATACATCCGTTCACAGTACTGTTAGTAAAATTACAGTGGATAACAGCCATCTCGATCCATTGCTTTTAAACATCAAGAACTTATTCTTACAGAGTGAATAACGAGACTCTCCACAGCATTTGGAGGCATGGACAAACACAGTGGTTACTACAAAATCATGTGCAAAAGTAACTTCAACAGGTAAGTGCATATTTAGGGAAAGGAAAACATTTTTGATGTTATAATGCCATCTCAATAAAAAGAACAGCAACTTCATCTTTTAATTTATGGTACTGTGGTATTTTATATTATCAGTACTTGGTTAAACATTGCTGGAGATTTTGTGATGATAACAGAGTACCTGCAATGCTAAGTAGAAGGGGAATGACCTTTAGAGCATTGTCATTATTCAGGTATCTTTCCAGTAGGTAGGTCTAGTGCTCAAGCTGAGATTTTTTTTTTTTAAGGTGTTGTGTTAATGTGTTATTGTTGTGTTACTTGGAGCTTAACATTGTAAACATCTCCCACCTAATTAGCAGCATTGCACGTGACTATCAGGTTACTTGGCAAAGAGGTTGGCATTTATCTGACCCAGCTTACTATGTTTAATGTTTCTGAGGCTAATTAAAGAGCCACAAGATTTCTTATTGGGAAGAGGATAATTGTGCCAGCAGGCCTAACAGTGCTAGGTCTAACATGGGCTGCCACAGTTGTATTGCATGTGTATGGCTGATGTCTGTATATGCAGCAACTCTTAGCTGACCCGCTGTTTCTGCTATGCCAACCTGTGCTGACATACAAATGTGAAAAATGTGTTTTGGGCTTAGAAATACTTGGCTGCCCTGCTACTTAAAATAACTAGTTAGATGCCCAAAATCTACTGCTGGCAGCAAAAGGATTGCTAGCTTTGTAGTTGCCCATGGACTTCTGTTGCTTCCTGTGAAGGTGTGAGTACTTCCACATCCCATTAAATTATGTAGCCAGCATAAATCAGGATAGCTGGACTGCTGTCAATGTAGTAGTGCTAATTTATATCAAAGGTCTGGTCTATCTGTTCTCTAGCTTGTTGGCATGTCTAGGATGATGTGATGACAATGAAGCATGGTAGTTAGGCTGTCTGTTTTTGAAGGAGTTCACTTGTGTAAACCTGAAGAATGCAGTTAAATCTAAGTTCGTATCAGTGTGCAACTGAGATCAGAGGCAGACTTTGATACTCAAAGTGAGAATAAAAAGTGAAAAATCTCAGTATGTAGGAATGTGGAATACAGTTAAAATAATTTGTTTTGCAATGAATTGAAATGAATTTGCAGTTGAAGTTAACTTGACAGTGAGGAAAGAAAAAAAGCATTAATTGGCATAGTAGTTATAACTTATCAAAACAGCCAAGGGCCTAGCAGAGCATGGAAGTATTGCTTCTCCACCAGGTCAGAAACTAGTTAATAGGAAAAGGGGAATAAACTCGCTTTTCCCTTTACCCTGCTCTATGTGTCTTGAGTGATTAATCTGTGCTCTGCCTCAAGCTGTTAATCTGCAGTGGTGACATTTCAATTATAAACGGCATTTTGTCCATCCCCTCTGGAAATTCTGGATTTGTCAGTGCTAAAACAGCACTAGGACATGAATGCAACTTCGCTGATAACTACACAGCTAAACCTTGTTTGTTTTCAAGACAGAATTTTAGAGGCTATGGTAGTATCTGCAAGCATGAACTTAAATGCAGAAGGAACAGCAGCAATGCACATTTTCCATACACAAACAAGTAAATTTGAGAGAACACTGCCTTGATGCAAGGATGGGCAATAGAATGACAGGGTAAGGCAATGATTCTCCAAATTTCCCTATTTTCTCTAGGAAAACGTGAAGACTGAAAGTAGCAACATTAACATTCCCATTCTGTCCTTGAGTGGATTTTCCTACACTATTGTCTGCACCTTTGTTCCTAATTCAAGGAGATCTGATAACACGAGGGTGGTTATTCCAGCCCCAACATTTCTGTGCTATTTAAAGCAAAGCATTTCTTGCTATTCGGGACTATTCTTCTGATCTGATTGCTGAAGAATGTGATTGATTCTTACATCCTCATAAGATTGCTTTATTTATTTATAAACTGTTGTTTCCCTTCTACTAACCAATACCTCCTTTATAATTAAAAAATCCACTGATGTCTTTTTCTGATGTCATTTATTGTACCTATGGCTTTCTTCAGAACTGACTTCAGTTTCTCTTCATTTTTTGCAGGAAGTCGTATTTTGAAAATTGCAGCATTTCAAGCCTCGGCCTCTGTATTTGTTACTTTTTTATAGGGAATGTACAGGAAGTTAAAGGGCAGAGCAAACCTCTCCTCCCTGGCTCACCAGCCACGTTCTGCGTTAATGGCAAAGCAACCTCTATGTGTTATTTGATCCTTTGTTTGTTTGGTAAGAGTTACACTAACAAAACAGTTCTTGGTAACATTTTAAAAGCTTTGTTTCCTTTCACAGCCTCTTCTTGGTTAAGTGAGACCTTTGTTCAGGACAGTTTCATCCCGCGTGAATTTCTTAGGGGCAGGGAAATTCCACCACTACCTGGTGGCCATCTGATTTAAAGAAGACAAACTACAAACTGGGTGACAGCGATATGTACTTTTATTTTTAAATGGACTGGTACTTCCATTTACCTCATTGGGATGTCTCCTGATTGCAAACTATTCAGATAAATTTGCAGGATTAGACGGTAAAATGCAGGCCAAGAACACTATGCATTTGAAGAGATGCCCACATTGTAAATATTTTTCAGACAACTTTAATTTAAACTCTGGTTTTTGTGATCACATTTCTAATACAGATACTCTCAGTACAGAATATTCAAAGATGATATGATAGAGTAAGATTGGTTTAAAAGTCAGTATATTAGAATGTTTGTTTGCAGCGTAGGTTGGGAGTCTTCAGGATTAATGTTTTGAAGGTTTTTCTTTGCAACAATAACTAGAAATCTTAAAAGTATAAACCTATGGGAGTCAGGGATTTGAGAAATCACTAGGAATATTTAAAACATATTTAAAATGTTCAGTATATGACAAAATTTAGTCATATTTTATAGTTTAAAGGGCATTTCAAATTAAGTATTTGTACCGTTAAAACAGTTTAAGATCCTGGGCATGGAAAACCTATTTGACTTCATTAAGGCTCTGCTGAGATACCGCCTTGATTGCAGAATGAAAGCGTATTTTAGATGAGCCTTCTTCTGATTAAGCAATTCCACTTTGTGTGTCACATGCTATGGCAGGTAATGCAAAAACCTAAAACCTCACCAAACCCTCCCAACCTAAAAAGAAGAAAAAGCAAACCACAACACAGAACTTCAGCCAAAGTAACGATTCTGCATTTTTTTTATGGAACACCGTAGAAGTGTGTTCGTGCAAACCAGCGTGCGGTACCACAACAGGACCGGTAGGTATCAACGGCATATTGAAATTTTGTGAATTCCTTTGGACCCTGGTTTGAATTTGCCCCTTTTTCGCTCTGCTCCCGTTCACGGGGCGGTCACTGGTGTCTCCCACCGCCCTGGGCCCCTGCAGGCCGGGGGATCCCCAGGTATCCGCACATCAGGGCCGGTGCTCCGCGGCCCCGTCTACACTCCCGGCACTGAGCTCCCCC